>CAJUYH010002840.1:9040-43902 GCA_910591685.1 Galerucella tenella
AGACGACTGTTGCCTGTTGAAAGGTTTGTTGGACACCTTGGGTCATGCCAGCTATAGCCTACCATTTGTTTGGATGCATTTTTCGAAGGATGTATAAAAGCCTTTGAATGAACCAGAATTCTAAAGCTCTTCTTGCTGTATTTATTTGGCAGTCAGGAGCTTTACTTATATACACTTTCAACTCTTCAGTGAGTTACACAATATCCATCGGATCTAATAACCATTTATTAACCAATACAATCCTGTTGTTCACCGACTCCCGTTCACTGCAAAGGAAATTACAACATCCATGAAGAGAATACTTAATTTGGATTTAATTGAAGGGGGAAATGGAAATTAACTGAACGAGTGAAGCAGATATTTGGAGAATCATCGTTCGCTATTTACAAATAAATCAGCATATTTAAACTGCTTTTTTTGTGGTTGGTCCCTAATTTTGCACACCAGAGTGATTATGATCACTTTTGGGCGAACTCCAACTGCGACTCTATTTTTCTAATATATCTCATTGCATGATAATCAGGTTCATGAAATATATCTGAACCAATTATTATACGAAGTGCAGGAAATGAACACTCAATGATGAAATAATCAAAGATTGAGATTATCGATCCTGTGGTTGAATAAATGGCTTCAATCTCTTCCAGATTGAGCGTAGGAGATATATTTTGGACCATTTCAGTCCTTAGAGGCCTATCCCCCTACCATCAATAGGAATTTAAGCACATTTTCTTGGAGAATACCATTTCAATTTGATGTGAAATTTGTCAAAAAACTGATAAGCAAAGAAGTGAATCAAGTTTATTCGCTGCCGTTTCTACGTGGTAACAATAAGACCACAATTTATCACTGCAGGGTTATACCATGTATCAAGTTTGAAGTTTTCAGGTAGCCTTTTTTTGAACCTGCTTAAGAAACTAACTCAACAGCATCATCTTCAAAGGGCGACCCGAAAATGAGCTTTTTAATGAAAATATATTAGCCTAGAGGGACATGAAATCACTTCCAGTATCTGCACTTTGCGTTTGGGGGGATGGTTCTTCGACTTCGCAAACTTGAGATGGCAAAAAAGCTTGATATCCTTCTTCTGCTTCTGCTTCCCCACTCTCTTCAATCTAGCTAAGTTGACATCTTTTTTAATAAACTACTGTTTGTAGGTAGTCATAACACTCACCTAACAGATTTTGATGAAATTTTCAGGACTTACAACTACTATGATGCACGTTCATTCCAAATGTTTATTAGCTCTAGTGCTCCAGTGCTCTGGTTTATATTAACATCAATTATATATCACAGAATTGGTTATTTTCCTAACGTGTGCGGAAAGTGATACTTTCCCGCACGAGACTGGAGTTCGGGCAAGCGCTCAAGGGCGGGAAAGACACTTTACGCATGAGTTAGGAACATTTTTCTTACGACCGACCGTTTCTCTACGACCGTATATGCTAAAAATATATCAACCAATTTTTCAAAAAAAATTACATCTCAACATACCTACAGATACAAAGCTTTAATTGACAACTACTAATTATTATAAATATTAATATTGAAAACACAATCTGTTGCTTTCTGTAAATTAATTTAAATTGCCAGTCTAGTGGAGTTATTTGGTGTTAACTGGTGAGTAGATGACGTCGATGAGGGAAGCATCGGTTGCAGGTCGCATGAAGATGACGATGGCGGTGACGGCAACGGTCTTAAGTCATTTGTAAATTAAAGAATTTTATCGCCAACCGTCAGTAAAGCCATCAATTATCAGATTGATTTCCGGAAGTAAGCAAACAGTTCACCTTCCTTCACTTTATCTGCCGCATTTGCCGCAGGTAAAGTGACATATGCGGCAGGTAAAGTATTTTGACTTTGACATTACTCGAAAATCATCATCTGTCAGTGTCACGCTTCTCCCTATTATGGCTCCATAATAGCTTTCTTGTGATTTATTTACAACAAATTATTGTTGGAACTTCTTTTACTTCAGGAATTAACTTTTATAATGCTTCAGGGTGTACCTCCAATTTAAATATAACAAATAATAAGTAGATTTATTCTATATGTGCTGTCATAATAAAATGAAATATACCTCAGTTTCTTATATTCCGAATTCTGAGCAGTTGGCGATAAAATTTTGTATGCACCACGTCAGTAAAGTGCCTTTATCGGACTCGCCTGTTATTCGCTTCGCTTCGCTCTTCTCATAATTCCAGACTCGTCCGATAAAGAATCACTTTACTGCCTTACACCTAACACCCCCGAGGGGGTAGCGACGCTTTAAAAAGCTCTCTAAATCCTTTTTTTTGGGTGGATCAATCCCCTTTTCTTCCTTCATTTCCTTATATTTTTTCGGCAATCTGACACCATTTCTTCCTATCTTTTGTTTTTTCCTTCCACTGCCTTATTCCTACGCTATTGAGGTCACTTATAACTTCCTGTAACCACGTAGCTTTAGGTCTTCCTCTCTTCCGCTTATCACAAGGTTTCCATTCCATCATTGCAAATATTGTTAACTTTGTACCACGTACCAATCCACGTAACTTTTTCAATAACCTTCTTGAAAATGAATAAATTCCCTCCCCCCTCCCCTCCGTGAATACTTATATACTCAGCTTTAAGATAATCCCACATGTTCATTTATCACAATTGTGCTATTATTATTACAGTTGATCTTACTTGTAATCGAAATATTATTATATTATATTATTGTATCTATTTTACTTTAAATGTCTTCTTTGTACTTGAAACAAGTGTTCAATCACTTATCAAGATTCCTTTATTCACATGGTATTCTTAGTTTCTTTTTGTATTGAATTGTATTGCATTACTGTATTACTGAAAATGTGAATAAACTACTACTAACTACTACTACCTGCCCTCCATATGTGTCCCAACCATTTTATCCTCTGTTCCTTAACTTTTTGCACTATATCTTTTCCTATTTCATGTGCCAATTCTACGTTTGTTCGTTTTTTATATTCATCTCCAACTTTTTTCATTCCTAATATTATTCTCAATATCTTACGCTCTTGTATTCTCGAATCTTCCTGATGTTTTTTCGTCATTGTTAATGTTTCTGATCCATACATCAATACAGGTCTTATGGTTTTAAATGAAACTAACTGTTTTTAAATGACTCCACAATATATTTGTAAAAATCTGTAAATTGCAAGTAAATTGACAATTGTTAGTTTCATTTAAAACCATATGATGAGTAGATTCCACGAAGTGAGGGTTTATACAGTTAACTCAATACAGGTCTTATAATTGTTTTATATACCCTCATTTTCGTCTTTCCACTTATTAGTTTGCTTCTTAAAAGCTTTTTATTGGTATGGAATGCTCTATTTGTGGCTGCTATTCTTTATTTTACTTAGGTTCCTTTGTCTCCGTCATTAGATATTGATTTACCCAAGTATTTCATTTCATCTACCTCTTGAAAATTATAATTTCCAATCTTAATATTCCTATATTCACACTTATTTTTGATTCCCAATAGCTTTGTTTTATCCTCATTTATTTTAAGACTAATTTTTCTCCCTTCTTTCACTATTTCTTCTAGCATTTCTTCCATAATTTTCCTATTTTTTGTCACTAGCGCAACATCATCAGCGTATGCTATTAGACCTCCCTTCGTTCTCAAGCTTCCTTTACTTATCTTTTTTAATACATAATCTAGGGCCAAATTGAAAAGTGTCGCCGACAATGAATTGGGAAATGGGTTAAAACGCACGGTCGTAGGAAATAGTTATTTTCCTAACAAGTGCGGAAAGTGATACTTTCCCGCACGCGACTGCAGTTGACCGGGCAAGCGGTCAAGGGCGGGAAAGACACTTTACGCATGAGTGAGGAACATTATTTTTTCTACGACCGTATATACAAAAAGTATACCAACACATTTTTCAAAAGTTATTTTATTTCAACATACATATACAAAACTTTAACCAAAAACTATTATTATTATAAATATTAATTTGTTGCATTCGGTAAATTACTTAAAATTGGCGGTCCAGTGAAGTTATTTGGTGTTAACTTGGATGTAGATGAAGTTGATGAGGATGGCATCGGTTGCAGGTCACATAAATATGACGATCACGGTAACGGCAACGGTTTTAAATCATTTGTAGATGAAAGCATGTTATTTGATATATTTTTCTTATATCAAACCCGGGTGGTTTGATAGTTGTTTTAGACACTACTTTAGAGAATGTACAGGGTTATATCAAAATATCTTCATTATTTTATATTTTCAAAAAAGTAAAAATGCAACAAAAAGCTAGAAAAGATGTAGATTTTATTTGATGGGCTATTTATTCACCTGTTGTAACAATAATTATAACTTCCGAAGTGAAAAAGTATCCAATAAGGTAAAAATTTGCATAATTTTACTTTCCCGCACTAGTGCGGGAAAGTGACACTTTCAAATCTAAAATGCGTGCGGGAAAGTGGGTTAAAACGCACGGTCGTAGAAAAAATAATTATTCTTACGCTTTATTAGTTTTGGAAAATATTTTCCAAAGACAGTGATCGTTCGACTAATCAGAATGGTAGCTGTTGAATATCTTGAATATTCCAACCTCGTTTGACTTTGCAGTGTTATTTAATAGCCGTCAAGGCCTATAGCCCGGGAAGTAGTTGTTGCCTCTTAGTTGAGCGGTCACTGTCTTTGGAAAATATTTTTCATAACTTATAAAGCGTTAGAATAATAATTATTACGGTATAACTATTGGTAACGCGACAATATTACAGAAAACTGTAATAATCCTCCATTGTTTCAAACCCACGAAGCTTGTTGTCAGATTTTTCCAGTGTTTGTTTGCAGTTGGAGGCGAACATGTCACCATTGTCACGATTTTCACACTTCCGTCACTGGGAGACATGAATTGGTTGTGATTTTGGTGTCTTCTCCAGTCCATGATTGAGCTTCCAAAGCTCGCTGACGGAGAACATATACCTCGTACTGATAAGGCGCAAATATGCCAAAACCGGTTTAAACGTTATGCTGCCCCTTGAAATTGCAAACCAGAATGGTTGGTGC
Organism: Galerucella tenella; assembly: GCA_910591685.1. Taxonomy (NCBI): domain Eukaryota; kingdom Metazoa; phylum Arthropoda; class Insecta; order Coleoptera; family Chrysomelidae; genus Galerucella; species Galerucella tenella. Next base: position 14,070 of record CAJUYH010002840.1, read on the forward strand.
TAAATATCTTGTAGATATTCTAACCCCGTTCGACTTTGAAGTGTAGTATAATATCCGTGGGTGCCTAGTGCCAGGGAAGAAGTTGTTGCTTCTTAGTTGAACGGTCACTGTCTAAATATTTTTCAAAACTCAAAAAAGCGTTAGAATCATTATTATTCTGAACATATTGGTAACGCGCTTTATTAAATACGACAATATTACAGGAAGCTGTAATAATACTTTATTAACATCAATTATAAAATCTTTAAGCTCCGTATGTCGTTGTGCATGGAGTATTTATGCTAGATGTTAATTAGTATTTAATCATTGCTCCACATACTATCTGAAACATGTCTTTTGCAAGCACTAAAACATAATTACGTCGTTTTATATACAAAATTAAAATTTCACTGGCATTACTTGTAATCAAGTAGTAGCTCGAACCATAGTTGTTTGCAATTTCCTGTAAGAAAATGAGAAAATCTGTCTTAGACATTAAAAGCCAAAATAACTCCGAACTCCGTTGAAGTTTACTAAAGGAGAGCGGCAGTAAAGTGAGTGGCTGTCTGCATAAAGATAAGCCAATGTGCGTCCTCAACTTGATTAGAGTTTAGAAACGACAACAAGTATCCGCCATATTGCTTGAGTGATTTCCTCTTAGTGTGCAACTTAACGACTTGGCATCGTAGTTTCAGTCGATCCATTAGTTAAGTCGATATGCAGTTGTATATATTGCACCGGAAAGCTGAGTTTTCTTCACAAGAGTTAGCTTCTAAACGAGATATTTGGATGAGGTTGTTAGACAAATTACAAAGTTTAAGATTCCACTTTACTGATGTATTACATTTCCAAATGACACAAATATTGTTAAGATTCAATAAGTAATATGAGATTGGTTATTAATCAGTAGCACCTCAAGACTTCGGTACTTTATAATCCAGTGATATTCTAACACTTCATTAATTGGATTTTCAACCTTCACTAGCGATCGGCCCTGGCTTTGAACAAGATAAGTAAAAAATATACCTATAGTACTTTCAGCATTTTTGTACCCGTTTGAAGGTCTGATTCGAATAATTTACATAGTTATTTACATATACATATTAGATTTTGAGTTTTGTAGAAAAGAATATATATCATTTTTTCGAATTCAAAAGTTCCATAATAACGATAGAATACGTAATAATAACACGGATAATGTTCATTTTTTAAAATGCTAGTGCGATCTAAGATACTTTTTCCCGCTATTAGCTGTGAAGTTGTCAATTATTGCTCCTCCTAGCCAACTGAGAAATTGAATTTCTCTATTAGTGGTTAATCATTTTTTCTTCCATTAACCTCAGTCAATAATGGACAAATTCAAATATCTTGAGAATTCAGGAGTAGTAGTTTAATAAAAACTTGTGCAACATAATTTGTATACCCAGGAGATTGACCTTAACATATTTGCTGCTTGAAATTACCTATCAAGATAAATTTATTTGAATAAAAATGCCATTAGTTCAAAACTCGCGCTCAACTAAAAATGACTGATGACATAACGAGTACGTTCATAATATATCTTGTACTATCTGTGTACTTGTCAGTCTGACGACGGGGTATACACTTCACGTGGTGCGTTTGTGAATTATTTTAATTTTTGACTTGAATTTGGCTAGTTGTAGATAAAATTGTGTATACACCACGGTGGTAAAAACATTTATAAGCCTCGTGGAATAATGTTGGTACACGGTCAATGATAATGGTCTCAACCACCTTGTTGTATAATGTATTATTTTTAACGATTGTTCAAAAAGTTTTTTTTTTAAATCTTTGCCAATTCAATGGTTTGATGAAGAAGGTAACACATGGAGATCAGGTTTTCTCAACTTCTTACCTAACTGTTTTTTTTCTAGATTGTTGCAGTATTTGGCATTGCAGGAGCATGCCGCAGGGACGAGTTGCAGAAACTTACAAACAGTGATATTAGTTCCATGGATTTTATCAAAACTGTGAAAATTCCAGACAGCAGACAGACAAATCTCGATCATATGTCATTAGCGGTGAATTGAGATCTTTTATCCCCAATCGTGGGAGAGGTGACACTATTTTAACCTGTTTTCTATGCGCAAAGTTCAACATTCTAGGATAGTGGGTAGTTGCTTAGCAATTAGAAATTAACAGTGCGGTGGTATTCTTCCGCACTGCTGTAGCGTGCGGCAATGTTACAAATTGATTATTACAATAGAATGAATCAAAGTATGGTTTTAATTTTTATATTGATAAAGTTGTTTCAGAAGAAATAAAAGAAACATCTAATTTATAACGATATTCTTGAGAACAAATTAATTGTTGTTAATATTAACATTTATTACAAATTGTTAAAGATTGAAATATATGTGATTATTGTTTTTCTTTTATTGGGATGAATGCGGTATGTATTTGTTTATTTATACATTTATTATATAGGTAGGTACATATGTAGTTATTTGATTTTATTTATTTATTTATTATATGTTTGTATACTTTAAACCTATGTACAATGTAATTGCATGTGAGTTTTCCTATTTTAAATAAAGCTATCTATATCTGTATATTATTATTTAGTTTGTGACTTTAACTGAATATATTTTTATGGCTTTTAAGACACTATGGTAATGTGCTTTGTGCCAGATTGCATTACAGTGCAAAGCAAATCTGCAAATTTTTTCGGTTTCCAACAAACTAGGCTGAGAGAAACAAATGGATTTTTCCTATAAGGTGAAGGAAAAGTAATTAAAATCATTTTTGAAGAATGTTTTATTGAAATATTTTATTCACTCACAGGCGAAAAGATAAACAACCCCCTCAGTTTGTGAGGGTTTGTGATTGCCATTTTTTGGACAAAGAAAGCTTTAAGACATGTTTTTAAGCCACCTGAAAATAATAGAATATAGGAATTGAGAATACAGAATATAATTTATATGGTTTCAAATGGAATAAACTAGCCAACATAACCTCAAAATTTTTTTAACTCAATTTAGTAATTAAATTAACTCACCTTGGCGAAAACCTATACAAAAACACTCAAAATGCACGTTCCTCTAACACAATATGGAAACTAGATGTTATTTAGAAAAATTCATTTCATTTCCTTGTAAATTGATTATAATTTTATTGTTAAATATCCGTATAATTTAGTATATTTAGTATTAAGGCACTGTATAAATTGGAAATTTCTCATTATACCTCCATTCGTTTGAAAAAGCTACTGTGTTAGCGAAACGCGTCACAACTTTAAGGTTAAATATAAAGAAGATTCAACAAGATAAAATTGTTTGATTTCATAATTTAGTCTTATTTTGCCTTTATAACGTTGAAAACACTAAATGAAAAATTCCTTATGGGACTTTTACATAGAAATAGAGTTTGTTTGGAACCAGTCCAGGCTCCGCCCACAGTTGTGACGTAGGCACTTAGGCTGTCTATTGTTTGGTTCATCTCGTTCCTATCATTTTCCTTTGAAATCGAGGCAGGGGTGTTGAATATTTTATTAGCCACTTCTACTTTATTTTTAAGTGATTCGTCAATATATTCGATCAGAGAAAAATTATTTTACTCAGTAATTTCCATGGTTACCACTTCCACATTCCAATATGAACATAGAGAAACATATTATCTAAGCTCAATTGACTACTTCTTGAATGGAATATTTTTTAATTAATTTTTCAAATGTGAATCAACGATCGAAGAAAAAATAGTATGTATAATTCGTGTGAAAAGCATATTCCCAAACCCCTGTGATACCAGACTCGTCGCTACGCTCCTCGTCTGGTAATTATCACAGTCGTTTGGGAATTTTATGCTTTTCTCACTAATTGTACAATATACTATTTCCGCGTACCTCTATGCAAGGTATACATTTCCTGTCCTCATTGTAGGGAGCTAAGTCGTAGTTCTCCCTAGGGAGAAAAAGTAAAAGTGACGTTATGGTACGTGATCGATGAAATAGCTTGTACGGCATTGACGACCCATATACTATATAATATTATATTTATAATATAAATTTCACTGTTTATTTATAGAACACCCTGCATTTTGCAAAATGGTAATAATCAGTAAATTGTTATTTTAATCAATTAACAATCGGACTTCAGTTCACAGATACATCCGGTCTTCGAATCTATGACAAAAATATATAGCATGCTATGGACCATTGACATAATAACAGTTTCAAAGTGAGTTAGGTCACAGAGTACACCATCTGTACTCTGTGGTTAGGTACTCTATAATACATCAACAAAATATAAAATAATATTCAAATAATGAGTAATTCAGGCAAATTTGAGAGAGGCGAAAAAATGATATGTATAAAGTGGAAATAAAATGCCTTTTTCTCCCTTGAATGATTACTGCCCTTCGCTACGCGTCCAGCAGTAAACTTCATCCTCGGGAGGAAAAGTAACATTTTGCTCCCTTGTTATACAAATAGCTATTGATTTGGTTGAGATGTACCTATCAGAAATATGCATCCCTTCGTCTACATCAAACAAACTACAATGGATTTTTTCTATTAGGTTTTATAACGGCAAATGGACCTTTCAATCCGTTAATACTTTTGGAAAATTAGTGATAGTGATATTGCCAAATATTAAGATATTAAAAACCTCATGGAATACACAGGACACTGCTGTCGCAGATCTTCCACAACCTTATTAGTGGAATCAGGGCAGATAATATGTTAACATTAAAACGTATGGAGGCTGGAAATCCTCAACTAGCGGAGGGCTACATCCAGGAGTCATTTTCCAAATAAGATGGAAAGAGCTGTTCAAATTCCAGTAGGTAGTTCAATTACCAGTACGTGCGTGGAATCGATAAATATCACCCTTTTTGTAGATTATCCGTCGAAAAATTTGTGGGTTATACATACACAATTTACAGAGATAAATCGGAAAAAAGGTGTTTATTCACCCTCGAACCATTTTACTAGATATTTCTTACAAATAACAGCTTAAATGTATCACACTGTACAGGAAAGTGATTAACAACATGTATTCGCGGTAATTATAATAACGTTTCAGCTAGTTTCCTGAAAATATTATCAGTTTTATAATATTATAGTGCTCCTCCCCCCTCGTATCTTCTGAACGGCTACACTTACATTGATAAAATTTGGAGGGTGAAAATAAAGTGTTGTAAACTTTTCTACAGATTGTAACAGGTGACGTAATAGTACTAGATGACGTCACAGTGCCACTCTGGCCAATAATTTTAAATAGGACCTCATGGCAAGTAATATCTCGTTTGAAAGGCATTGACATTGGCTACATAGCCATATTAATTTTGTTTGGGTTCAAACTAATTTTGACGGATGAATGAAATAAATACCAAAATTATTGAGATCATTTTTTTTAAATTTAATTGATCAAATATCAACAATGGATTCTTATAGCAAGTGTTCGAAATGTGCTCCGTCTACTTCCTAACAGTAATACATCCTATACATAAACTTAAATCAAATCTGCAAATTCAAACTCACAATTATGCGACAAGAAACAAACATACTTACCTGAATCCAGCAATGAAAAAAACAGCTGGACAAAGAAGCTTTTTGTTTCTTGGACCTAAGCTATATAATGCTATACCCCAACAAATAAAATGTGAATCTTCTGTAAAGGTACTAACTCTAAAACTCCATGAATATATTTCCAAAACAAATAGACACGCTATTCACAATCTTATCGAAAATAATGATTAATAATGTTTCTATCAATTTCTATTTTATTCTATTCTATTAATCTTTTTCTATTTTATTAATCTTCAATTACATTATAAATTTCTATTAATTATTATGTATTACATATTATTATTTACTTGTCACCTAGTATAAGTCTTATAGTATGGTATTATTTCCTTGCAAACAAGCCTTATAGGTTTCGCAAGTGTATGTATTTATTTATTTCGCATAACGTCGTTTTGTTTATATTTATGTATTATTTCTTTTTTTCTTTGAATTATGTGTAAATAAATAAATTATTATTATTATTATTATTATTATTATTATTATTATTATTATTATTATTATTATTATTATTATTATTATTATTAGTAAACTCTTGTCGTACTCGTTCGAATGTGTCAGCTGAAATTGCATTGCATTCTCCAATAATTCTTTCTTTCAAAACGCCAATCCTATCTGGTGCCGTAGTATAAACCTTGGATTTCAAGTACCCCCATAGAAAAAAATCTAATGGTGTCAGATTTGGTGACCGAGGTTGCCATTCTATAGGACCTCGCCGGTCGATTCATCTACCTCGATATTCATCATCCAGGTAACGTCTTACTGCTCCAAAATAATATGCAGGAGCATCATCTGGATTATCTCCCAGAATTTCAAGAATTAACGGCTCAATTGCATTTTGTAACATATCCAGATACACTCCACCGATTAAATTTGAATTTAGGAAAACAGGGCCAACTATGTGGTTTCCCAAAAAACCTGCCCAAACATTGACTTTTTCTGGAAATTGGGTATGTAGTTCACGAAAGGTGTGAGGATTTGGGTCACTCCAATACCTTACATTTTGTGTATTCACATTTCCATTGAGACAAAAAGTACTTTCGTCACTAAAACAAATTGTTTTTGTGTAATGTAGGTAATGTGAGTCTTCTGTCGAGGTCGTCATCCGAAAGGTGGTGCACCATTTTTAACTTGTATGGATAAAATTAATTTTTAGCCAACACTCTCTGTACTGTACTTTTACTTACTTCACAGATAGACGCAACTTTAGTTGAAGAGAAAGTAGGGTTTAACACCATTTCAGCAACTATATCAATTTTTTTATCATCACTAAATGTTGGTCGACCAGATCGTTCGGCATCTTGAACACTACCTGTTGCTTCAAACTTGTGAAGAAGCTTTCTCAAATAAGTTCTTGAGATAGGGCGATCTGGGCATCTCTCATTAAATAAACGTTCCGCTTCATGGAGATTCTTTTTAGATTCACCAATTATTAAGATAGCTGCTACTTTGTCGGCTTGAGTACGTACCATTTTGCCTATGTAAACTCTTAAACGTCTCGTTAAACAATAATAAAATTAAATATTCAAGCTATTTAGAAAAACTTTGCAAAGCAACAAATACTATTAAATTAAAAACGTCAATTTTTTTGACAACTAACCAGAGACGGACTGAAAAATCTTCAATATTCAAATGTGAAATAATAATTTTGGTATTTATTCAATTTATCCGTCAAAATTGGTTTAAACCCAAACAAAATTAATATGGCTATGTAGCCAATGTCAATGCCTTCCAAACGAGATATCACTTGCCATAAGGTTCTATTTAAAATTAATATCCAGAGTGGCACTTTGACGTCATCTATTACTATTACGTCACCTGGTACCATTCGTAGAGAAGTTTACAACACTATATTTTCACCCTACAAATTTTATTTATGTAAGTGTAACCGTTCAAAAGATACGAGGGGGGGAGGGGACTTTTGAATAGCACTGTATATTTGAGAGGCTGCAAATTTGCATTAAAACAATTTATCCCAACGACAAATGAGAATGACAGACAAGCTCTAGCGAAAGCAGGAGTGTGTAACGCTCGTTAAAAATCGGCGAAAACCACAAATATACACCAACTTTGTAGTGAATATATTTCTTTTTCTCAATGTTATATAAATCTGAGTTCGAACCAAAAATTTTGATCGCACTGCTTGAGTGATGCACATCAAGTTATTCAAGAAGGGGATGGGAATATTGGATTCACCTTCTTCTTGAATCGCTTGATATGCGCGTTACAAAATACAAGTTTTTTTGTTCATTGCTTAATATTTTAAGTACTTCAAGTATTTAACGCCCATATTTTGTCATTAATCTGGAAATGTAATAATACTCCTGGTATAGGTACTGAACATTTTCACTAAATAGATAAACAGCCATATTAATTTAAATTGAACGTGACGAATTTGAATAACCTTCATCAATTCCAAGTAAAATTATGAGATGATGGAATGTAAGGATAACTACAATTTACAGCCACTTCCAGTGTTGAAATCTACTTTTGTCATTTGAATAAAATACACCTACTTTTTTTATTTTTCTGATATTCCTGACTCTAATTACGCCCGCTCGTTGGCTTTATAAAAGAAGCTGAATTTTCTATTCAGTGTTCATATTTTACGAGTAATAAACATAAAAACGAGTCCAGCATATCATATTTCTATAGATCTGACAATAAAATCGCGGTAAAAACGCTCAGCTTTGGCCAAAAACGACCCGGTCCGGGCCCATCATGACGAAGTTTGACTTCCGTCTCCGCCTGCAGATCTACATATTTATGGAACCCCTGTAGTTAACGGTGGTCGTTACGCACAGCAAGAGTTAAAGGATGGGATAGGAGGGACTTCGTATCTCTTTCACTGACGCAGTACAGCTCCGGTTTAGCTAAACACATAAACAAATGTTCTTGACAACCAAATTAAGAAAATGGCTTGACGATAAGATTTTACGTTACTTAGAAAGTGGATATAAACTTCCATTGTAATATAAAGTATATCCTGTGATAATTCCTTGATTTAGGGAGGCTTCTACATAGTTAGCTGTTCCTAAAGACTTACTTTTGATTCAATAATTTACGTGTGGGGTGATGTTTTGTTGGAAAGTAATACAGAAATCTGTCTTTTACACGATGAACATAATATATTCTAATTTTGAGCCCTCATTAGAAAAGAGAATGGGATACTAAGTTGAAAAATATATATTGCTTCACCAATATTTGGTAATATTCACAAGCTTCAAAGAATGCTTTTGGGAGTGGAACATTATACTTTTCCTAGAACTATTTTATTCAACTTTTTTAATTAATTTTCGCGTGCTGCCAACATGCTTCATTTTCCCAACTATATTTTTAATTAATTGTGTGGTGATAAGTTTTATAAAGCCTTTTATAGAGACGCTATCTTGCGCAGATAAACCTAGACAGAGGTTATGTGGATCGTCGCATAGCCATATACACCGACAGTCAGGCAGCAATTGAAGCCCTGAGTGAATATACCATCAACTCAGGACTTGCTGACAAATGTCGAGAACGCGACTTGCTGATCCTGCAAGTCGGAACGCAGTGCGGCTAGAATGGATTCCGGCCCACTCTGGTTTTGAAGGCAACGAAATGGCGGATGCACTGGCTGCGGAAGGGGCGGTAGCTCCTTACTGCGGCCCGGGCCCGACCCTCGGCCTAACAAAACAAACAATACGCAAGGAGACGAGGAAGTGGCTGAGGAACCAGCACCCCGCTCATTGGAATGCTCTGCAGGGTCCTAGACAATCCAAACTTCTACTGAAGGGATGGACTGATGGACACGCTGGGGCAACTATTGAAGTACCAAGGAGTAGGTTGACGAAGATAGCAGGATACCTAACAGGGCGCTGCTGTACGAGGAAGCACCTCTACAACCTAGGAGTAGAGGGAAGTTCCATATGTAGGGGTTGCGGCATGACTGATGAAACGTCAGTCCATGTTCTCAGGCATCCACTGAAAAAGGTTGTGGCCTTTATTGAAATGCTCGGCTTCATGGATGTCTAGGTAGCAGGAATGTCACAATGGGCCCGCCAGTGGCGTCAGTGCCGGAACCATGACTTTAGTTTGGCTAGGTCAAGGCTCACCTGCACATTCAGTAGTATTAGTAGTAGTAGTAGTAGTAGTATCGAGACTGTTTAATCAGGTAGCTATTTTTTTTCTCTATTTTGTTTTCCAAAGTTGTATCATAAACAATTACAAATCAAAAGAGATAACACAGGATCGACCATCCAAATAAGGATTTGTCCTTATCTTATTCGATGTCTTAGCTTCGGGTTGTCAACTGTATTTTTAGGTGATATTTACCATGGACTTCGAAAATAAGGTACCTACAGTTCACTTCTACTATTTACTAGCTACTACTACTACTAACTTCATTATTAGAAATTGGGACTATCCAGCTTTGATGGTGAAAACTGGTGGAAGGACGAAATAAAAAATAAATGAAATTGAATCAAATGAATAGCTCTCGAACGAAAGCTTATCAAATGATATGTTGTGTTAGGATAATGAAGAAAAATATGTAATGATTGTACAAAATTCAAGAATTGATGGTAAAATCTATACGTGGCGTGAACAGTACTAGTTACATGTTATTTAATTACTTCATTCGCTAATTTTCAGTCCAAGTTCAGATTAGAAAAAATAAAATACAACAAATCGCTGTTGGGTTATATAAAAACTGATTATTGTATGCATTATAGCATCAGTTGCTTTCCACCGGAACCGCTCTATCGTTTCCTCCCTAATAATGTATTCTAGTTTGTCATCATCTAGTTCCTCTTTTTCCGCAAGGGTAAAAACGGCAACTCCAAGGCAAGATTCAGGCAAATTTATTTTGGCAAGTTTCCATCGAGTCTCCGTCAAGTTCCAGTAATGTGCTTGTTTACGCTGGAGTTATTAGTTATTCGCTAAGAGCTGATCCTTCGTCTTATTTTCAACGTGTTGATTATCAAAGCTCACCATTCTCCAGGTTTGATTTTTTGGATGGACTGGTTCAGGGATAATTGGTTGAGATTCGTATTTTCAAGAATCTTAACGTTCATAGTAACATAGTAACACCTTTGGCTAAAATTAACAAACCTAAAACTTACAGTGACTTGAGATCAATAAACATTTTGCTAGTTTTGTCAAAAATCTTGGAAAAAGTTATAAAAAAACAAATTAGAGCATTTACTTATTACTACAATGTGTTACCTGATAAAAAATCTGGATTTAGACCAGGATTTAGTTGTGCTAGTGCACTTTCACATGTAACCGATGACCTGATACGGGCTGCTGATGATAATGAGATATCAGTTATGATTTTGCAGGATTATACCAAAGCTTTTGATATGATTGATCACAGTATCCTATTAGCTATCTTAATGTTTATCAATCTTAGTGATGCTGCTTGGGCACTCTTAGAATTCTATATAAGCAATAGAAGTAAGACTGTTAAAATCTGTAAGAAACAATCTAACTCATTAGAATTAAAATTTGGTGTCCCCCAAGGCAGTATACTAGGACCCCTATTATTCACTATTTATACATCCAATTTCATGTCCTGTCTTCACTACATGAATTATCACTATTACGCAGATGATACTCAGTTGTACTATTCCTTTGATTACGAAGATCTTCTGGAAGCCTCTCACAAAATAAATAGAGATCTCAATGATATTTTGAAAATATCAGAAAAACACTGCCTGAAAATTAATCCCAGTAAATCAGCTGTTCTATATTTCTGTGGTGAAGAGTATCGTCAAACTATAGTGAATAATATTTCGCTTGAAATTAATGGAGCTGATATTCCGGTTGAAAGATACTGCAAAAGTCTAGGCCTGATAGTTGATACGAAATTTCTGCTTAGAGAACACATTACAGCAAAATTACAAAGCGCCTACGCCTCATTAAAATTAATCTATCCTCAGAGACATATACTCTCTACCGAAACCAAAAAAAATTATGTGATGCTTTAGTTTTCTCTCATTTAAACCATTGTGGCCCATGTCTTGATGCTAAAGATTGTCAACGAATACAAAATTCCTGTATTAGACTGATGTATGGAATAGGGAAATTTCAAAAAATTTTGTAATGTTCATCTTACACTATATTGTGTTTCTGTTATATACTTAATGTGAATAATAAATGTATTATTATTATCATCATATTTCACAAGGTGTCTCCAGCTTTCCATCTTCGCTTTTTTTATTGCATTAGTTTCGATTGAGATCTACACTGAGTTTATTTCCTGCACTGACATGTTACCATGAAGATAGTTCAGATAGAGGCAACAAGCCAGCTCGGAACCCATTAGCATCTAAGGGAGAAATAAAAGGTCGGGGCCTCAGGCTGTTCAAAGACGGAGAAATCTCTGATCGTCTGTCTCTTGCCTCCTCACCGGAGTTCAGACGCGGACATTCCCACTTACGCAGTGGCCTTTGACTAAACTTGTTACCTCTATCTGTATTACCTCTATTCATATCACATAGGTGAATATAATTAAAATTTGTATACTTGACAGCTTGGCAATGGTCAACCCTGATAAAAATTGGGCATTTGACAGATTATCCGCATGCATGAGAAGTTACTTTCCGCTCCTGTGGAATGTATTTGTTGATATAAGCCACTTTCCGAAGGACTGTACAGTGCAATATACGTTACTTTCCTATGTGGAATATTATTTTTGCTTTTTTATTCCATGCTTCAATTTGATTTGCTTAGCATTGCTTGATATTATATTATTCCTATTTCCAGAGTTTGCATCATAATTAAATTGGCTATTCTGTTGAATTTCCCAATTAATTGAAGTTCCTACAGAGTGTTTTTGAAACTCAGGAGGTGAAGGGTGGATGCTCGAATAAAATGGAGTTGGTTCTTTCCTATAAAAAAATTTCCTCAACCCACACCTTTCCGAGATATCATCCTTGAAAGGTAGTGACTGAAATAAAGTTTTAATTTTTTTTTCTTGAACTTCAGTGAAGCTAGAAACTCGACATTGTGTAATTTTTGTGCACTCGCAAAGGACCAACTATGGGTATTTTTTCAATACTCCTGTTACATTATACGAGTGTGAAATTAGCAACCCTTAGTTTATTTCATATCACAACTTTTTTCGAGAAGAAATTCTATTGAAAAAACTTCCGATCATTATATATTTTGTTCCATTTCTATTCTAAACTGTTAGTTAATTTTATGGTATTTTAGTACATAAATGTCTTGAAATTTTGAAGACTTACTTCTCCCATCTTTTGGAATAATACATGAAGCGTATCTTTCAGGACGGAAACGACATAAACCACCCCTCGTGTCTTTATATGATTCTCGACTGGGTGGTGGCGGACCCTTTTCGGCCCTCAGGCTGACCGCCGTCCAGCACATCCTATCCGCAAAACGTAGCCATATTGCCTATAAAATTAAGCGAACAATTAATTCCTTCTATCTGCAGTAAACACTAGTGGAGTCGTCAGGACGAACCACTCCTGCTCCTACACTCGTTGCTTTTAGGGTTTCAAGGGGTATCTACACTGAATCTCATACACTGAGAAAACTTTTGTACGGCAAGATCAGAAACCAAAAAAATTACTAACGCGAAACAAAATAACCAAGAAGGTGGAATTTCACTTTATTCATCTTCGAATATTTCTCATTTATTTTTGATTTCCAAAAATCTCTGGTTTTCTCAAATCAAATTCATTTCACATCTTCACTTCAAATAAGCTGGACTACCAACCACTATTGCAATTATTTTCAACAACGTACACCTTGTCCATTTCCAATTTCCAACTATTTTATTATTTTCGATTCTTGCTTTGAGTTTTTGTGATGAGAGTATTCGACTACTCATATGTATAAAATTTGAAGTAACTGCTTTAAAATGGTATAGAAGTAACAGTGGCGACCATGCGGTGGAAAACAGACTGCTTAGAGGGACGATTTTGAGGACACATTTTTTGTAAATTTTTTTGTTTGAGTTTGCTCTTCTTATGAGAGATACATAGGTTATCGTAGATATCCAACATAACACTATTTTTTTTATTAGTGAACCATTATACCTATTTTAAGCACGTCTCAGCGTGTTCAAATCGAACTTTAAAAAACGCGCGTTTTTTAAAGTTACAACTCGAGAAACGAAGTCTAAATAACAATTTTTCATTATTGATCTAACAGGAGTAATTTGTAACGTCAAAACCCTCATTCAAACAATATTCAACAATTCAATTTCATGAATGAAAATGGAAAGTACAGGTTGAACTTCCATCAAAATGAAAATTAGTTTATGTTTTCCTCATTCCATGACAACGCAATGCAACCATTTTACATTATTAGTTCTTATTTTCATTTCTTGTTGTAGTAGTTATAGACCAGTATTTATAATTTCAAAGTGCACCAATAAAAAAAATAGCGTAAATTATTCGTGGATAACTGGTCTCTGAAACACTTGCTCTATTTCAAGCACTCTGGCTTCGCCGTCGTGCTCGAAAAATCGCGCGTGTTGTTAAGACCTTAATATCCACTTACACTTCAATAATACTATTTTGCTCCAAGTCGGATGAAAGTGAAATGTTTGTGTTTCCATCTGTGATTTGAAATATGAAGAAAATTGTGAAATGCACAGGAATTCTCACTTATTTATTTTGTCAAGGAATTATTATTGTTCCGAATTCTACAAAATTCTTCTCGGAACATTAAAATTATCTCAGTGTAAGACAGGCTTTAAGTCCCGCTAACTTTCAGAAACTCGGGACTACGTTATCGCTCTATACTTTTATTTATCATTCTCCATCAGCCCTCGATACCTACGATAACCGAGGAAGGGTTATCAGCAAGAACAAGTACATTCCATAATTAAATTCGTGAGAAATTGGAAGAGGAGTTGAGGTTGAGTAGTATTATTGATATGTTTTATTGTATATGAGCTCGTTATTTAATACTGAATATAGTTATCAATGTGCATTAGACTATTAAAAAAAAATCGATTGTATTCTTCTTCTTTTAATATACTGAAAATATTGCTGGACATGGTGAAATTAAGATACTGAGGAAGTTTGCACTCTTCATATTTATATTAAGAGGTGCCGCATTGATGATTTATATTTTCCATTTAAGTAACCGGGAAACAAAATTGTCTTTTCTGATCTGGAATTCTGACTTAGTTAGAAGCAATGCTTCTGAATGACTAAGATAATAATATATTCTTGTCCGGAATTTCACGTTCTACAAAAAAGATCTTCAATATTTCTCGATGTTTCAACTACTTTCAAGGCCATGCTGTAAATAACTGATAATATTTTCGAGGCTTACGATCAAGGTAAACTATTTTTACTAATTGTCAGATGTCAAGATTCTCCATTTACACTTCCAATGCTCCTGCCAGCTCCATACCATTCACACAGCATGCTGATGATTATTATTTCATCCATATTTACAAGCAAGCTGTAGCCTCTTCTGTAGCATCTCCAAAAATGAGAAATTTCAAATGATGATCTTCTTGAAACATATGAAAAAGTTGGAGAATAGGGAAAAAACCATCGAACACCTCCTCTGTTCCTGTTAGGCATTGAAAGGAATCTGTCTTAATATGCTGGGACAAGGTTTCATAGAAGTGACTCAAAAATCTATGAGGTATCGAGTTTTGCAAAATACTGAAAGTGTCTTTAAACTGGGCGATGAGAGAGGTGCATTTGTTCAGAGTATGGTACCACATTGGGTCTCATGACTTTGAGTGGAGAATCTAATTGCTTCCAAACCCTCTACCCTCTCAAACTAACCCTATCTATGCTTACCTACGTGATTATGTGACTTCCACTTTTATTATTTCAAACTGTTTCAGATTCCTTTGTAAATGAGTTACATTTTTCATTTCACCGTTAGTGTATACGCCTTGTTGTCCAATAAAATTCAATACATTTACAAAGTAACATATTGCTACCGACTTGATTCAATCGAAATATACCATTCCTTCATCAAACAACTATAAATCTCCCCCATATCGAAATCACAAATCAAAGAAAGCCAAAGTACCTATATATTTTATTACAACTACCTTCCATTTTCACATTTTAGAAGCGTAGATGGAAATGTGTAATACGTCTGATAATGCTCCATTAACATACTGCGATTACCCATCTCGTGCTACGCTTTTGTTGTGCAAATTTTCCATACAGTAAGTAAATTAAGCTTTTATCTTACGTTAAGTTAGTTAGAAGGTGAAAAACTAAGTTGACCCATGCACTCAATAAATATCACCTGATAATTTTACTGAAGATTCTTATCTAATTAATGGTATGGCCTGAACATTCTTATCGCGAATATGTTATTTATTTTGGGGTGTTGGCTCAGTGTTGCAGAGTCTGCTGTGAACTTTCCTTTATCAAACTTTTGGCAATGTTCAACAACGTAATTTGAAAATAATTATATTAAACTTTCGAGTTCACATCTCAAAACCCGAAAAGGGTTAACTTCAGCTTCCTACCTCTCTTATATTAGGAAAAGTTTGTAGCTCACTATTTTTATAGGCCTTTTGAATGGATATGTAATAATATAATTAGACATGTCGCTCCAGAACAAACTGTATTGTGATGTTATATTCAATTTACAGGGGATTTCAGTTATATGACATATTTGTAGAAACAGTACGTATCACAACAGTATAAGCTGGAATTTAGAACATTTATTGTCTCTAGTGAATATTTGATATCAGTAATCGAAGAGGTGTAATTGGGTGCTGGCAAGATCTCTTGACTTGAAACTGCTTCTTTTTTGTTTATGGGGCTACTGAAGTATGACGTTATAATATAAAAAGGCCCACAAACATGAGAAACTTATAAGTTTGGTAACCTCATCTGATGCTGTGGAAGAAATGCGTCCGAAAATATCCGATATCACCATGTTTAACGATAGATAGATAGATTGTAGATAGATAGTTTTAAGGGCCAGTTTTACAAGAGAGATTTATACTAGGTATAGTTATACTGGGTATAAAGTTATACCAAAATTTATACCTAGAACAAAATTAGTTGGTTTTACGATGCTTTTTTACACCGGTATAGCAATTCTTACTCCAAGAATTGCTATACCGGTGTAAAAAAGCATCGTAAAACCAACCAGTTTTAAACTAGGTATAAATTCTGGTATAACTTTATACCCAGTATAACTATACTAGCAATATTGCTATTACAAACAAAATATTTCCAAAAAATGACATATTAAATAATCTTACACTATGTACTGATTACATGTCAAATAATTGGATATAATATAATTACAAATAATTCATTTTTACATAATTAAAAGCTTCTCTTATGAAAGTGTCAAGGGTGATACACGATTTTATAGAAATTGGCAAATTATTATACAACAATAAACCTTTGTAAAATAGAGAATTTTGTGTTGAGCTAGTTCTTGTAGTCGGTATATATATGTTACTAGATGTTCTAGTGTTGTGAGTATGTATATCTCTAACAAAACTAATTTTGTTGGACATATATTTTGGTAACATATTATGAATTATTTAAAAAATAAAAATTACGTTCTGTGGAACCATTCGCTGATTAACACTCATAAATCCAAAACGGTCAAGCATATCTTTAATACCAGTATACCTATTTACTCTTGAAATAACCCTCATTGCTTTATTTTGTAAAATCTGTAATTTACACTTCTCAGACTGGCTCAAATAATATAAAATTGTTGGACAATACTCAAAATGTGGTGCAATTATGGTTTTATATAATGTTACTCTTGTCATTATAGATAGATTTGAACTTATTCTCCTGAAATAATTGATTTTTTTACTAATTTTCTTATGAACATACTGACCATGTTTTTTAAAATTCAAATCCTTATCGATAAACACCTAAGTATTTACATTCAGTAACAAGTTTTAAGGACTGACCGAACAACTTAATATCGCATGCAACATTACGTTTATTGTTGTTAAACAACATCACCACTGTTTTATTTGTGTTTACATACAAATCATTATCAATAAGCCACGATTCCAACAATTTAATAATATTTTGCATTGTATTCATTGTCTCTTCCACATTTTCACCCTCTACTGAAATTGTAGTGTCATCAGCAAATAAATTTAAAACTACTGGAATATCACAGAAGTTAACAATATCATTGATATTGATAAAAAAGGTAATGTGTGTAGTCATAATAATAAGAAATTGATTATCAACAATAATATATCAATAATGATAAAATGCTCTAACACTTAAAGTGCCATGGGTGATCAACGCTGTCCCCCAGATTGCTTTAGATTTTACGTCGCCATGGGGGGTCAATGTAATCCGTCAGACCACAAAAATTTTGTGGCCTTGTCGCAGTACTTTGATGCGGCAAACTAATGCAAATTATATTGAGAAGTGTTTGACCGGTACTGAACAAAATAAAAATATACTTGGTTTTAGCATAAATAACATTTTTCTATTTTTTTTTAGGTCGTATGTAAACTAATACAGTTTTCTCCAAACATTTTTTTTATTTTAGTTGAGATACACGTAAATTGGAAAAACATTCCAAACAAAAGTGTTTCTGACATATATTACATCGTAGTTTAGTTTTAGGGGTTTTATTTTTTGCAGTTGTACGACCAGATTCGGCAGAAATCCTAGCATAACATTGACTGCAGGCTCTTTTCTTCTCGCTGTCTTCTAGAACGTGTGTAGAACTTTCAGCATTTCCAGGAATGGCAATCTCATCACATTTTAGAAGCCCTTTCATATCTTCTTCGCGAAATTTAGTTATAGATATTTTATTTTGGGTTACTTGTTGATGCAGTATATAAGCGTTCACTATTGCTGAGCCAACTATTAGTTCTATCGCTAATTTCCTATACCATTCAACTCAACGGCGCAATGAGGAGTTGTAAGACTTCATTTGATCGGATAAATCAATATATGCTTCATGTTTGTTATACTCAATAATGCTTTTAGGTTTCATTACGTCTCCTGATTTTTTCTTTTGGGTAACCATTTCTGGAACATATTTGGTTGTCAACATCATAACATCCCTCTTATCTCGCCATTTTTCAATGAATATGCCAGTATTACTCTCTTCAGCGATGTGTTCACCTCGTTTAAGTTTTTTTTGAACAACCATTTTTGAATTATTTTTTCGATTGCTTCGTAACGTTCCTAGAATGTATAATTTTTTTTTCAGTAGAGCAGTTGCTAGTTCCACAGAAATATAATAGTTATCGACTACGATTGTGCGTCCTTGGTTAAGTAATTTTTCTGTAAGCTTAAGGACAACAGTTGAAGGTACAGTGTGTTCTTGGTTATTATCCTTTTCTTGTCCTCAGTAAATTGACAAATCATAAAGGTGATCATTTTCCAAGCACAATTTAAACAGTTTAACTCCAAACTTATGACGTTTGTTACTAATATATTGCTTAAATTTTAGCTTGCCTTTGAAGGGTACTAAAGTTTCGTCGATACAAATAAACTCGCCTGGTATAATTGTAATTTGAAAATTATCAATCAACTTTGATACGAGAGGTGATATCTTATATAATCTGTCACCATCCATCACATTTTCATTATTTGCAAAATGCCAAGTTTTAAGTAACAATTATTGGAAACGGTTTTTGGGCATAATATTCCCCATAAAATTTACATATAGGTTAGTTTTTGACCAATATGATGAAATTGAGGGCAACTGAACTAGGCCCATCCACATAATACACCCCACAAACTTTTCCATTTCAATAAAATCGGTTTCTTTCCAACTTTGTATTCGAGATCTGGGTGTAGTTCCACTCACTTTTTGTTGTTCTGCATACAAGTTTGTTTCGCGAACACACAAATCAAATATTTAATCGGTGACAAATATTTTATAAAATTTGTAAGGTAATTCATACCGGTTACATCCGACCAAACAATTTCACTTGCCGCTTCAGGTTCATTCTCCTCTGCAACATTTTCATCGGAATAATCAATGTTCTCTTGAATAACTTGTTCGATGATGTCATCAATGTTTGTTTTCGATTCTGAGTGTCTGATTAATTGGACATTCGAACTTGACGAATCATCTAAAAACACCATTATTTTTGCGGATGTACTTGGCAAACTTTTTGTTACTGGAGACTGGTTAAGATTTCCCTCTGATGAATAAGAAAATCTTATTTTCTTCTTTGGTGTTGCAGTGTCTTCTTCTGAACTCGAGAGTTCGGAATCAGAAGGATCATATTCACTCACATCCAGCAAAAATCGCCTTCACTGGCAGAAAGCACTTTATCCCACAATGTTTCAAGTATTTTTTGTTCTTTTTCGTAACTATCCATTGTAAATAAGCACAATACGATAAAAAACGGAACAACCAGCGCAACGAATAGTAGACAACTGAGCAACAAACAAATGAAGAAGACCGTACACAGACTTGTCTCGACATGAACAGGTGCCGGACGCGTCGATCCCCCACGGCCACAAGAGCTGCCACATCTCTTGTGGCCGTGGGGGGTCAATGCGGGCCGACAGAAAAAAATTTATATAAAAACTGTTATATTGTGTTTTTTCAAAAAACGCATCTAAAACGTTATTAAGTAACTAATAAAGGAACAAAATATGGAATAAAAGAAACTTGGCCAGATGGGACGGTTTTCTCAGCTTTACATGGTGGCACTTTAGGTGTTTGCTCTTTGATGCTCGTTTCATTGGATTTTGTCTATTAACAATGTTTTTCCCATTTCCCAGTATTAAAAGGTGAACACTTTTCCAAATATTTTATGGGTTTTCTTCAAGCCGGCAACGACGTGACAAACCATATTGACTGGTAATGATTACCCAATTGCGTAGGTATTGTCAGCTCTTACCATTGTATTTCCAATTCTACTTGGCATTTTAGACTTTTGTATTTTGTGCTCAGTATCAATAAATTTTTCCGTGATTTTCAATATTAAAGTGTTTTGTGTTTGTTCATTTTCCAAAAATGAATCGATATACCCGTATGAAGACACTTCATAGCCAAACTAGAGAGGTAATTGCTAATATTGATGCGTAAGTGATAATAGCAATAACCATTATAACAATTAATAATCTTACTGATTATTGTACATTCTGGAAACTCAGCATTAACATAACCAAGTTTAATATCTATGTTCACTCTCCTCTAAGGCAAAGCATAATAAATTTACATAAATACATGATTACAAACTGTTTTTAGTACTTTTCAAAATACCGTACGCCATGGGTACGTAGTGAGAGTCGACAGCGAGCAGCCGAGTAGGAAGGACATGTCTTGAATACTCAGAAGCAAGCGAAGCAGATTTTGAGAAAGCGATCGGACGGAGGCTGATTTTTATCACCCGAACCGGCGAAAGCTAACTAGACGATGAAAACAGCGTTTTAAACGCAAATAGTGTTTTTTAACACTTATTTTCTATTTACGTAAGTTTTGAAAAATATTTTTATTTTTCGGAGTTGATAGATGTTTTGTATGTTTTAGGACCTGTGGAGGACAGGAACTATTAAGATGCCACCCAAAAAGAAGAACGACAGCCGTGCTAGCAGCCAAGCTAGCAACAGGACAAGGAGGACAATGGGAACAACATCGGACTCGGACAGCGAAGACAACGAGGTAACAAGAGCCATGAAGAACGCAAGAAAGGTGGTGCGAAAAAGCACAAAGCAAGAGGAAGAAGCCAGATACTCCGAGATGAAAGGGACCAGGCCGAAAAAGAAGCAGAAGAAGCGAAAGAAGCCGCAGAAGAGATAAGAAAAACCATCCAGCGCATGGAAGAGGAAATGACCGGACTAAGAAAAGCCATGGAAAGCATTGCAAAAGCAATGGAAGAAATGCAAGAGGAGAAGAGAAGCCGAAGCCGCTCAGAAAGCGTCCGCAGGAAGACGCAGAGGACAGAATCCCCAAGAAAAGACGAGGAGAGTGAAGAAGAGGAGATGGATTTCACAGAAGTGATATCCATCGGGCAAATACAAAAAAAAGAAGCCGCCGCCCGAAGGAAAGCCAACGAGGAAGTGATGATGGACGAGGCCATCCGCGAAAATAAGAAGACAACGACGACGCACCGACCACCACCCGTCATTCTGCGGAGCATCCACCACTGGAGCTCCGTAAGAGAAGAAATTGAGAGAAGAAACATAAAGACGAGATTCATAACAATCCGGGAAAGACTCGGAGTGAAAATACCCTGCGACGGACCACAGGACTACAGGAACCTCACAAGGTACCTGAGAGAAGAGAGAAAAGAAGTGGAGTGGTATACGTATATGCCACAAGAAGAAAGGACACGAAATGCGTGAAGTGCGCAGGACCACACCGATCCAACGACTGCCCACTACCGAAGAACAAGCCGGCCACCTACGCAAACTGCCAGGGAGAACACCCGGCAAACTACAAAGGATGCCCAAAAGCCCCAAACAACCAGAAGACAAGGACAACAGCAACAGCAGTAAAGAAGACAGGAGTCAGCTACGCCCAAGCCGCAGCTAACAAGAAAACAACAACGACGAAAACAACAAAACAACAGATCCTCGAAGAGGTGACAAAGCTACTAGCTCAGCTACAGGCTTAAAGTCGCTTGTAAGAGATCGGAAGAAAAGAAGACACACTCTATAAGGGTGTTTTCAGCCGAAATTGCCGGCTGAGGACGCACTTTGTAGAGGCAGCGCAAACACACACAACGGAAGACCGCCGAAGAAAAAACCACCGAGGTTACACGGCCAAAGAGAAGACGGCTCGCCCCCAGCTGCTAGCCCTTTTAGCTAGGGACAAGCTGTACGCCGACATGCGAACTATGATGATGAGACCCATCGGATAAGATGGGGGGAAGTGGTGGAAGTCCTCCCCGGAGATGTACCTCGCTTAGAGAGGAACATCCTGGGTGGGACGGGCTCATCAAGGTTGTGTGTGTGTGTGTGTGTGTGTGCATAGGTACGTTTATGGCAGATAACGGTCATGTTTCCTCACCTTTTACCGAAGCCAAGTAGTTTCAGATAGATTTGCCGAATTATCCGTCTTGAAATGTGAGCTAGTTAAATATTTAAATAGATTTGATTTGGATTTGGATTTTTGTGATGCCATGTATGTCGGCCGCCTCAATTCCAGGTAGGTGAAAGTTTTCACGACACTTTATTTGAAAAGAACTACTTGCCATTACTGTAGATTTTCAATTTACACGGTGATTTTTTCAACACCTTCTTTTTTTCTCCAATCACCTGCCTTTTCCTCGATAAATTAACCAGCTATCGTTTTTAAAAGTGAAACTTCAATTCCGGTGTTGTCATATTGTCAGAGACATAGTACATATGAATTGTTATATTCATGACTCGCACGAAAATATTGTTCACGAAAATGCTATAATTATTTATATTAAAAAAAAAACGTTTGCTAATACACGGAAGCTCATTGTATCTGTATCTGTAGAGTAGGGGGGGTGAGTGTGTAGGCTCACAGCACTTAGGCCACATGTGACCCATTGTACATCCTCTTGAGGAGTTGTCCTCCTGGATCATTGTCCATCCTGTCCTTCTCAGGAAGGTGGACAGGTTACTGGGAGACATCTCCTTTATATCGGCAGGTGTAGGCCAAGACTCACCGAACACACACTCTCTTATTGACGATAACTCCGGACACTCGTATAAGACATGCCTGACAATTTCATCTTCCTGTTCACACATCCGGCATAGAGGTGTGTCCACTAGCCCCATAGTATGGAGGTGTTTACTTAGTTGACAGTGACCAGTCAGAAATCCTACTGTTAAACGTAGGTTTTTCCTGGTTATCGCCAAATATTTCTTCGGCGCCAGCTTCCCAGGGTCGCCCAGGGTGATCCTGGCAAAACTGCATCCTTTGATTCCATCCCATCTCTTAAGGGATTGAGCATGGGTGTAACGTTTGGCTAGTTCCGCAATTGTCGAAGTCGTTAGGCCGTAGGTGTCACTGGGTCCTAGAATTTTCAGTCCAGCGGCTTCCCTGGCTAAAGAATCAGCAATGCGATTCCCTTTACTCTTGTCGTGCCCTTTAACCCACCTCAGGATAATGTTGTTATCTACCGAGACGTCAGCTAAATCTTGGTGGCACTCTAGTACTAGCCTCGATATAACATGTTGTCTGTTCAAGGCTAATAGGGCTTGTCTACTATCAGTGCAGATTATTATGTTTTTGCCAGAAATTCCTCTTCTGGTTAGTTCTTTTGTGGCAATTTAGATACCAGCCAGTTCTGTTTGAACCACGCTGGTATTGTTTCCCATTCCCCACTTAATCATTGTGATCGTGATGGTCCCAAAAGATAAATTATATTAAGAAAAACAAATTGGGTAAAATTCATATCTTCACTCCTTCGCTCATGATTATCTAGACATGCGTTTACGAGACAACCCAAGCTCAAGCTAACAGAATGGCGAGCAGTACCGTGTATTACACGAACCATTTGGGTCCCACATTTGACCTCCTCATAACTCAAAAATCATTTCACATAAAGATGTCAAATTTGGCTCATTTATTGAGACTTGCGAAATGCATATATGTGTTACGAATTTCATAACCACAACTCAAACAGTTATTTGAATACTAACGTCTGAAACTTTTCATTTTCATCTCTGACTGACCTATACACTCACCGGCAAAAAAGCTCGGCCACCTAAAAGTTTGCTGGAGCTCGTTTCTCAACAACTTTTGTGATTTTCCATCGATTCAAATTATATCCACGCAGAATTTTACATAAATTCTTTGGTATTAAAACAAAATCCAGAAATGGTTTTCCAAATTATTGATAGCTTACGTATACAGGATAAAAAAAAAACATGTATTTGTAGTTGAATTTCTCAACACAATTCGGGAAATTTGTAGACTCCACGCTCAGTTGATTACAAAAATTTAAAATTACACAAATCCTTGCCTATTATAGAATGTGGATATATCTGAACTAGTGCCTCCAGCAAATAAAGTGAATTTTTCAATAATTCCTCAGTGTGACATCGTGAATGAATACAAAAAAGTATGGGACCCTCGATTGGACCTAAAGCTGAACCCTGGGGTCAATAGCTTCTAGCTGGTGAATTTTTCGAAACATCACCATCTGCTCGTGCCAGATGTTTCCTTCACTCAAGGTAAAATTCCATCCTTTCACCAAAATGATCCATAGGGCTATGATAAAATATTGGGAAATTTTAAATATAAGAAACTCTGAAATATTTGTATATTTAAAACTTTTTCCATTAGCATATACTTTCCGTAAAGGATTATTATGTCGAAACGATGAAATATGTTTTTTTCATTTTGTACATTGAAACAACTTGGTAGTTTTCAAATTGGCTGGGGACAAAGTTACAAACTTTTATATAAACAAGTATTGCCTCCATTTAACTTTCATATTTCTTCGCTGTACCGTTCAAGAATTATTTGTTAGCATTAAACAAACTCGGTAACTTCAAAATTTTCCGGCAAAACCTCAGGGAATTCCATTCTTAAATTTTGATGAGATCCCTTGCTACACTAATAGGAAAAGACCCTTACCCAAGTGGAGCAAGGAATATTTTACCGCTCTCCTGACCTGCTTCGTTGCAGTGAAAGTTATATAACAGAAGTCAGAAATTCGCGAACAGCGTTGCCAGTTCCATGAAAGAGAAACTTAAAGGAAATTTTTGGAAGAAATTACCTGCTATTTTGGCTTCAAATATATTATTTGGGTGGTCAGTTGTATAAATAAAGAAAAAGTTACTCTTATAAATGAAACTAACTGTTTCTGATTGATTTCATTACTAAATAAAAAAATTATGAGACTTCTGGAATACTTATTAATTATTATTTCGATATTTTAACAGGCTGGAGAATTCTCAAAGCCTCTCAAAAAACACTCCGTCTAACGCAATTTGACAATTTTGACGTATGGTATCTACGTCATTTACCATATAGCAGACGGACAGTTGACAGTTGACATGGCGGTAGCAGTAACGGAGAGGCGGAAACATAATCTTCATTCAATTAATCTTTGTTTCTATTCTGTAGTGTCTGTTTTTTTCCGATTAATTGAAATTGTTTCAACAATCAACATTGCGATTGCAAAAATTAACAATAACTATCATGCTATCAATTAATAAAAGTACTAGTGTCCTGAACAGTTTGGAGATAAGTAGGATTTGGTTCCCTGATGAGGACAATATGACAAAATTTTCTAGTGAAAGCACATCATCTATGTCACTATCCGAATCAGCATCATATGCAACAATTTCCTATATACCGAGAAAAAATAGTTTTTGAAATGTTGCAGTTGATTTTTCTTTCTAAACTGTCCATTGAAATGTTTGCCAGAATTAGTGATAAAGGGCTTTCCATTGGTAGACATCCAATTTGTATAGGTATATAACTTATTGTCAAAAGTGAAATATTTCTGACTAAGGGCGGGTTTATCAATGCTCGGTTAAATATTGTAGCCTTCGGCTAAATCTTAGCTGTTGGTCAAAGTATTTATCAACTGCCAGCTTGCATTAGCTGGCAGTCAAACTTTCGGCTACCCTAGCTGCCACTATCAAGTTGATGTTAACCATAGAACATACAGTTGAATACGAGAAAGTGGTGTTTCATTATTCTAACCATAGATTCTAACTGACATGATTTTTTCATGTTTGCTTACATTTTGCAACAATGATTATTTCAACTTCAAATTTGATTGTGTTATTATCGTTAAGGGTGAAATCGAGAAGCTTATTTGATCCATTTATAGTAGTTTAGAAGCATCCAGGTTCTGTGTGTATTTTATTTCATTGTCATTGTCAATGTATCTTAAGGAACTTGACGACCTTTTCGATGGAGAGCTTGGAGCTTGGCGAAATATTGGAATTTGTAGAGTACGAAAGACGACCATATACTGTTGAAGAACGGATGAATTCCTTTGAAGAGCTCGATGATGTCGAGTTTATTACTCGGTTTCGACTATCTAAACTCAGTGTTCTCATGATACTCCAATAAATTCCAGCTTTTCTCGCCAGGTGACAGCATCTGTCTTTTTGCATTCTATTATACTTTTATGGTGAACGGCTACTTTTATAAGTACCCAATTGTCGCTCTGACTCAGTGAAATTGGGGAATATTTTTTGTTTTTTAGACATGCTCAAATGCAAACAACTCAACAAAGCACAACAAAGACGAAATAAAAATAACAGTACCACAATTTTGACACTGACCATTGAAATTTTCCACGATGTTGTCAGAGTAAGCTTACGGTAAAATAGAAAAATAATAACTTCCACTTCTATATTCTTGATTCAGTGTGTTATAACAAAATATGCGAATAAAATTAATAATATGTATTTCTCATGTAACGGGTGATCCTCCTTACACCAAATTGAAATGAGAAATTTACACTTTGACAACATTACACTCACGTTCATAACCCGAACAAGATTGTCAAATGTTCAATTACACTCAGACTTCAGTTGGGTAGCTGTCGGTTATGTGATGCATTGATAAACGCTTCCTATTATAACCGAGACTTTGACTGACGGCTACATATAGCTGACAGATTTAACCGGGCATTGATAAACCCGCCCAATACGAAACAAACTTGGTATAGCTGATATTATTCCTAGATGAATATTTTCATAATATTTTAACAAGTGTCATGCACTTTTTTGTTTAAAGAACATATCGGTGAAATCAAATGGAGTTTAGCGTTATTTTGTAAGTTATGTGTTTTCAATTGTTTGATAAGATCTGTTGAACTTTCAATTGAGTATTGAATTTAGCTATACATCCATCCATGGCAATTATCTGTTCGAGTGAATTGAATTCTTATTCCAATTTAAAAGTAGTAACAAAATTATATTTATCCATTCTCAAATATTTCACTGCATGCGATTCTTCATGAAAATATTATTTATGAGATTTGGCAACATTCCAACAACATTTGTAACATTGGTTCTCTAGACTCTTGCCTATTTCCCTGCCCGAAAGTGTAATCTTTCGAGCCCTATCTCAGCGAATTCATCATGCACCATGTTATCGCCAACGACCGATCTAATTTATCTCTGATCCTTGCATCAATCAGTGTCACACACTCGATTCCACTTCACGAAGGAAATGCACTAGAAAGTCAATGGCAGGTCAAGAAAAAAATGCAAAAACATCCTTTCTCACTCCAACAGGTTATATGTCACGTCGAATTTTGTCAATTGGGAGCTACAAAAGTGAATTATTTGAAATACGGTGGAATTAGTCTTTATTTCTACACAAATATTCTTTCAATTGATTCCAGAGACTGTATCGCTTAAAGGCCGCTTTACATGGTGTAATACAATTGTAGCAATTTTTTGAAAGGTCAGTATATATTATTGCAAATGATGAATCTTGCATGCTGTTTGACATCATGAGAATATATTGCGCAACTTTGCTGCCAACCCAGCGCCAATAGTGAAAAAACAGTGAGATTTTATAATAAAATTTGGTTTTATGAAGGTATCTATAACACGTACCTATAGACCAGTGCCGAAGCCTTCAGAAATAGTAAAAAGTGAAAAAAAAATAATAGTAGGATAAAACCCATCAGAAAAGGAGGGAAATATGATATAATTGGAAAAAAATAAATAACGGGCGATCCGAGTTCGGGAAGTGGGAGGGGGTGAGTTTTTGAGGGTAAAAATGGTTTATCTCGATTTCCGGCAAAACTACAAGTCCTACGGAAAAAAGTTAAATGGCAGAGTTGTGAGTAACAAAAAGTTCTACAACTTTGGTATTCACAATTTTTACACATAACCTCAAAATTCATGTGAAAAATTCGAATAACCAAGTTTTTGGTTTTCTATTTTTATCTTTTTCAAAAAAAGTTTTTTCTTCACGTAATTTCGTGACAACTTACCTCATTATTTTCCTGTAAACAGGTGGAAGAAGAAGCTGATGCTGACATAATTAAGACCTCGATAGAAATTGCTGGAGATACTAATAAAACTGCCATTGTTGCGGGTCAAGGTATTGATCTTTTGGTCCTCGAATCAATGAAATTCGAATAATCACGACATTTATTTTCTCAAACGGGGCTCTGGAAATGTGAAGCATCTACTTTTCACATCCAACAGTTTCAAACATGAATCCTCCAAAAATATTGTTGCATTTCTGCATCGCTTCTCTGATTGCGATACAACATCTGGATTTGCAGGAAAAGGAAAGGAAAGTGTCATAAATTCAGTATTAGACGCTAAGAATTTGTCAAATTTGGCCAATGTTTTTTTTAAGAAAGATGCAGGTGAAGAAAATATGAAAAAAATGGATTACAATTAATGAAATCTATTTATATATGTAAAAATGAAAAAATAACACTGAATCAATAATTAGGGTTTCTAAAATATTATTTGGCGAAAATTAAAACATTCTCCATTTTGGCAAACCTCCCAACCACAGAAGAAGCAGCAGAACAACATTGTTACAGGGCATATTATCAGCTTCAAACTTGGTTGGGCAACGAATTGACAGCAACAGATTGAGGCTGGAAGCAACATCAACGTGGCATTATGCCCAAATTTACAGAAAATGATTTAATTCCGGAAATATTGCTTAAAACTATTCGCTGCAGCTGTGAAACTGGATGTAACAATTTAAAATGTGGCTGCTGAAAACATGGTTTGAAATGCACAAATTTATGTACAAATTGTCATGGTTCTGGAAATTGCTCCAATATGGAAGAAAAAACCTACGAAGATGTAAATGATTCAGATGAAATTGTGGATGAAAAATCAATAGAGACTGGAAATAACATTGAAGACGAAAAAGGTATTGAAGATTTCGAAGATCAACTAGATTTGGAAAGGTTTGTCGAGTCTAACGATAAAGAAATGCCATCAAAGAAACAAAAGTTAACGGATAGATGATGAGAATTCAAGATAATGTATTTATAAATATTATTCCGGAATTATTTCAATGTAATCAAAATGAACTATCTAAATTAAATAGTACGATTTACATGAGTATATTAACATTTTATGACATTTTCTATGACTTGAATGTAATTCGAATTTAATGAATAAACTTTTTAACTCGAAAAAATTGCAGCAATCACATTTTTTCAATAAAATTGTACATAGTGATTAAAAAAAACTTCGAATTTGAGTTTTTTTCATTTTTTTGCATTTTCTGGGAACCTTTACCATGAAGATGTATATATTTTTTTCAGACTATAAGAAAGTAGAGATTCCAACGAATAAAAAGCCCACCGACTTTTTGGAGAAAGCTGATATTTTGACACGAGATTTTTCGATTGAAAATCAGGGTGCTTTTTTTGTTATTAAGTCGACGGAATAGGGTGAAAAAAAAAGTATTTCGATGTAACGTTATATTTGACCACTATCATTGTAATATTTAAATATCTAC
>CAJUYH010002840.1:45935-72849 GCA_910591685.1 Galerucella tenella
TTTCAAATGAAGATAGGCTGTTTTATGTATTAATAAATGCTCAAGTAGAACTTTTACTATGTTATTATCCCTCCCAAATTGTACTTACAATAATAGTATTTTATCGTATACCCACTCAACGAATCACGTCACTAGCGTTATTCAGAATGAACATACTTACCGAGATCTGAATTGGCAATAAAAGAATAATCAGGATTTACATTGTTGTCAAAAAAGACTTTAAGGATTTTTTCCTATTTCTTTTACAACCTCCTGTATTTATGCTCAAATGCGTTGTTTGAATTTTAAATTCCTTTAAAATATGTCTTGGAAATATCTACCCAACCAACTTCCAGTGAACGTAGCTATTTATGATACTTTCGAACACAGTGGTTCTTTTAACCCTCACCGTATGTGAAATTCAGCTGAAAATCTGAATAATTGTTGCATGGAATTCATAATAAACATCGTTGAAAATATGTTTCCCTAATTTGAAGGGGCAAAAACCAGAGAAAAATTATTGGGAAGACAAATATTTGATTTTATTCATCAACGGTATTATGATTAACATAATATATTTCCCTTAGAATTATGGGGTAGTACATAAGAGATTATTAGTAAACACCCATTCCATTGAGATGTATATGATTTTTTCATCACATCTAAGGTAAGGGACCAATTTTATTAGTGGCCAGTAACCAAATAGTGACCGATTTTTTTTTATATGAACATTTACTGTGTTACCGAAATGCAAACTCTATAATTGCTACATATGTGCAATAAATACTTGAATAAATATTGTTTATTCGTTTTAATAAGATACTTTGTTTTCACAAATTATTGTTCCAGTTTGATATATTGTTCATTAATTTTGATCGAACACTGCTTTTAATAGTTCTGAAAATTTTTATTTTGTTTACTCTTTCATAAATAAATAATAAATAAATAAATGGAATTTAAGAGACGCTTTTTACTACTAAATACCTAAATTTGATATTTGGTATACTGAGCGGTTACGAATTGGTTATGAGACCTTTGGGAATGGTCATAAATTGGTTCTTTCTATTTTTTGTCTTTTAAATTGTATTTATTTTATTTATATATAATTTATTCGGAGTGTACATGACTTTTGAAAAAGTAGAAGATTATCTATTTGAAACAGTTTTTTAAAAAGCTACAGACCGTTACTTACATATTTTGCAATATGAGATGTCTAAAAATTTGCTTAAGTGGTCAGAAATACGGCACTTTACCTCATGAGCAATTAAATAATTTTTTCCAAAACCGACCAGGAAAAATACACTTTCTGGACAATTTTTCGTCCAGAAAATAACGTTTTGCCGATCTAGACCGGAAAATGGACGCCAGGGACCGGAAATAGTTATTTTCCTAACTAGTGCGGAAAGTGATACTTTTCCGCACGCGACTGCAGTTGACCCGAACGACGCGAAGCGGGGTTCGGGCAAGCAGTCAAGGCCGGGAAAGACACTTCACGCACGAGTTAGGAACATTACTTTTTCTATGACCGTATATACAAAGAAGTATACCAACCCATTTTTCAAAAGTTACATTATTTCAACAACATAGACAAAACTTTAACCAAAAACTATTATTATTATTATAAATAATAATATCAGAAACCCAATTTGTTGAATTCTGTAAATTACTTAAAATTGCCGGTCTAGTGGAGTTATCTGGTGTTAACTGGTAAGTAGATGACGTTGATGAGGATGGCATCGGTTGCAGGTCACATAAAGATGACGATGAAGGTGACGGCAGCGGTTCCGAAGTGAAAAACTATCTAATAAGGTCAAAATTTGCATAATTTTACTTTCCCGCACTAGTGTGGGAAAGTGACACTTTCAAAACTGAAATGCGTGCGGGAAAGTGGGTTAAAGCGCACGGTAGTAGAAAAAAGCTTTTTTCTACGACCGTACGTAGTACGTAGTACGTAGTACGTAGTAAAATTATGCAAATTTTGACCTTATTAGATAGTTGTTTACTTCGGAAGTTATAACTATTCTTACACCAGGTGAATAAAAATAGTCCATCAAATAAAATCTACATGTTTTCTAGCTTTTTGTTGTATTTTTAATTTTCTGAAAATATAAAATAATGAAAATATTTTGATATAACCTTGTACATTCTTTAAAGTAGTGTCATAAAAAGCCTGTCAAACCACCCGGGCTTCATATAAGAAAAATATATCAAATGAAATTCTTTCATCTACAAATGACTTAAAATAATTGCCGTCACCTTCATCGTCATCTTTATGTGACCTGCAAACGATGCCATCCTCATCAACGTCATTCACTCACCAGTTAACACCAAATAACTCCACTGGACCGGCAATTTTAAGTAATTCACAGAATGCAACAAATTGTGTTTCTAATAATAATATTTAATAATAATAATTGATAATAATAATAATAGTTTTTGGTTAAAGTTTTGTATATGTATGTTGGAATAGAATAACTTTTGAAAAATGGGTTGATATACTTTTTTGTATATACGGTCGTAGAAAAAATAATGTTCCTAACTCATGCGTAAAGTGTCTTTCCCGCCCTTGACCGCTTGCCCGAACTCCGCTTCGCGTCGTTCGGGTCAACTGCTGTCGCGTGCGGGAAAGTATCACTTTCCGCACTTGTTAGGAAAATAACTATTGCCGGTCACTGACGTCCATTTTGTTTTCATTTTTCCAATCACTCTTATATAATACAATCTACTTTGATTTCGTTACTATGGTAACAATGTTCCTATATATTGTCAAGTGGTGGAAATTCGTTGATTTTTAATTTGTCGTTTATGTCAAACTTATTATTTTATCTGGTTCTAGTTTTTTAAATTAGTTTGTTATGAAAAGTAAAATGAAGAATTGAATGTACCTATATCGAAGTGTCCGTCTTAAAAAAAATATTGTACGTCACGGACCCGAAAATAAATGTTTTTCAGGTCTCACCAAGCTTCCAGGACTCGCCTACGGCTACGCCTACGTCTCGACCTGAAAAACACTACTTTCCGGTTTTGTAACGTCAATTACTATTTTCCATCGACCTTTACAAAAAATGTCATTTTCCGTCGACCTTCACTAAGAGTGACATTTTGCGTACTAACTTCCAGATAAAAAATTGTCTATATATGACGTCACGTACTTTTCGTTCGCTGTGATAAGTCACGGTGCGATACACTTCGGCGAATAACTATCCATTGTGTCGCCTATTTGCTAGTCTCAGCTTCGCCTGAACTATCAATTTGAAGACCCGATTTCAACAGTTTCCGTCCTTAGTACAAATATCGAAATTGTTCACAGAAGTCATTAAAGAAGAGGATGTGGAAAATAATGCTCTCATCTTATTATCATGTACAGTCAGTAGGTGAATACTTAGAAATGTAGATACCTCAAAAAGCTTTTTTGGGTCATTTCAAATCTTAGGAACTGAAGCAACCAAATTTGAATAGTGTCACCATGCCGAGTGAAAAGTGGCATTTTCACCAGGCAAGCTAAGCACAATTAATTAAATTTTCACTTAGAAGTAGCAACCACTTCCCTGCCTATAAAGCACGAAGGACATTGAATCACATTTCAAAGTTAAACGGCGCTGCTATGTCTGCAAGAAAGAACCAAGCATTTTAGTTTGCAATTCGAAAGGACAATATCACTCAGACGGTTCCGGCGTGTTTGCGCCTAATCAGTATAAGGTAGATATCGTCCGTCCAGGAGCACAGACTAAAGTTTCATGGAAACATTTGACTTGGTGAACTAATAATTCCTTTTTATAATTATAATTATTAACAGTGCAGTATTGATACTAAATTTCAACCAATAAAGGAAATACGTTGCACAGTTGGTGTGTCTTTGTGTGATAAGAATGGCAAGGAAACTACTACATTCGCCACAGAAATTTTGGAAACTGCTTTGCTTAATTGATATAGAAACGGTGGACTTGTCCAAGGAATTTATTAATGAACCATGAACTATTTCCATAGCTTAAAAGATGTGGCTAAAGTTATAATGCAAACTTTCAAGCAACTCAATTATACATTTGGATCCAATGACGTTATCAGAGCAACCAAAAAAAGATGTGATTCAGATCACAATGAGAATATACTTGTTGCAGTAACAGGAATAATCTAATAAGTACCAAGTTTTGCAAGTGTGCAGTGAATCTAATAAAGGATGAATTCAAAAGTACTGGTTTGTAGAGATTCTCGATATATTCATCCACTCCTGTTTCCATTCATGAGAAATTTTATGACTTATCATCGTGTTGTTGATATTTGCTTATTCCAGACTTGTCCAATTATAACTAAATTCTTTGCTAACAGGTCGGCCCTTTATTTCCCAGTTATACGAGCGCTAACAACTATAAGTTGTAACAAGCAGTTACTTTTTGAGTAAACTTTCAGTCTACCAAAAGTTTTCTATCCTAATTTTTTTTTCCTGTTGTAAATGTGAAATAGCCACCATTTTTCGTGATGTGTGGAAATATTTTCACAGGTTAATGTGGAAGGAGTGATTCTCAACAAATTGGAATAAAAATTGATAAGGCGTAACGTTGTCATTAACTTGTTTAACAGCTGAATAATACAATATTTTTTTTTTAAATCAACAAGTAGTTGTGGTGAAGTACTAAAAGTATTATAAATTTGGCGCTGTTTCAATTTGTTAGAGTGTCTCTATTAGATTAAGATACGGACTTCTAGAGGGATGTGGCAAAACCTCATCCCATTCCCATCCATTTTTTGGTAGATTGGGACCTATGGCATGAGGCTCCGTCCTGTTGAAAGATGAAATCTTGGATATCTTGGTATTTGGCTGCGTTAACTGTGCCATCAATTAAATGTAATGTTCCCAAACCTCTGGCCGACATACAACCACTGTTAGTGCGCGTATTGCTGTGACCCTCAACTCCAAAAAACGTAACACTCAACTCTCGAAGCATAGATTTGATACTACTTCGTACAGGATATCATATACCTCTCAGAGGAGCATATTATCAAGAATCAACCAAGGATTTTCTGTATGTTCAATAGAATAGCATTTCATTAAATTAGAACTTGTGTCTTGAATAAATAGGTGCATTTTAACATTGCTCATGAGCTTGTTAATGACTTATCTTACGAATAGATTTTGAAAAATCATACAATACATCCTTCCGTTGGTTATACAGATACTTCCCATTTCAATGTAGCTAGATTTACATTCATGGATTTTTTGTTATACGATCGTCCCAGATTGATTACACTAGTGGATAATGGCAGCTTCTTCGAAATGCTGATCGGAAAAGTGAATTAATGTCAGATGGAAACCGTCGTTGATAAAGTGAGGAGAACATGAATATGATTCGAGTAAAAGCTGCATTTTTTGTACCTTCGAAAAATATAAATTATAATAATGCATAAATCAATGAATAAGAGATGTATATTCAAGTTTTTCCATCATATATCCAAGTATGTATCATGAAAAGGTTAATAATCACCCAATGCTTCTCCTGAAATTCATATACAGGATGCAGCTGAAGGTGTCTGAAATGTGGGAAATTTTAAGCAGAAATGGTTAAAAAAACATTAATTGTTTTCCTGGAATTTCAAAACTATACAGGGTGTTACATTGGAGACGTAGCTTTTTTATAACGATGTATATTTCCATTGAAGTATTTTACTACTAAAAACCTCACCATAAGAACCGAGACACTTCAGTTCTTGTATTTCTGTTAGCCTATAGAAGTTATACTTCATCTATGATGGTCACTTGTGAAGGAATGGGGCTTCTCCACGATCATCTTTCCTGATAAAAAAGGAGGGAAAGAAAGAGGATTATGGCGTGCCGTTTTGGTATTTAATAACATCGTTTTAAAAGAGGAAAAAAATATATATCTCTTCTTTCAAACATTTTTATTTCATATTTATTCTGTTGAAGAATTAAAATTATGTTTTTCATAATAATAATACGGGAATTTCTATTATGAAAAACACAATATAAATTGCCGATTTAAAATTATGAAATACATAATAAGAATTCATGAATTAAAATTATGAAAAACATAATAGAAATTCAATTTCCATTATGTATTGAGGTTGCCTAATGCAAGTACCTGAAATCGTATAGTAAATACATTACTGCAGAATAGGCAACCTCAATACATAATGTAAATTGAATTTCTATTATGTTTTCAATAATTTTAATTCTTGAATTTCTATTATGTTTTTCATAATTTTAAATCGGTATTTTCTATTATGTTTTTCATAATGTAAATTCGTGTATTATTATTATGAAAAACATAATGGAAATTCAACAATTAAAATTATTGCAAACATAATGGAAATTGAAGAAAAAAAATTATGAAAAACATAATACAAATCCGTTTTGTATTATTTATTCAATAATTTTTATTCTTGAATTTGTATAATGTTTTTCATAATTTTAATTCTTGAATTTCTATTATGCTTTTCATAATTTTAATACTTGAATTTCAATTATGATTCTAATAATAGTAATACACGTATTTCATTTATGAAAAACATAATAGAAATTACCGATTTAAAATTATGAAAAACATAATAGAAATTCAAGAATTAAAATTATTGAAAACATAATAGGAATTCAATTTACATTATGTATTGAGGTTGCCTATTCTGCAGTAATGCATTTACTATACGATTTCAGGTACTTGCATTAGATTAGTATAGGCAACCTCAATACATAATGGAAATTGAATTTCTATTATGTTTTTCATAATTTTAATTCATGAATTTTTATTATGTATTTCATAATTTTAAATCGGCAATTTATATTATGTTTTTCATAATGGAAATTCCTGTATTATTATTATGAAAAACATAATTTTAATTCATTAACAGAATAATTAGGGAATAAACATTTTTGAAAGAAGAGATATTTTTGTTTTTGTTTTTAAAACGATGTTATTAAATACCAAAACGGCACGCCATAGAGGATGGAACTCTAAAACTCTGCTCATGGACGTTTTAAGCTCAGCAATGTTAAGGTAAAGGGTGAGCTTAACTTACATATTATAGGCCAGTGAATATAAAATTCAACCTTGCATTTAATTTCCGATCCAATTTTATATTTTCATAACTAATCTAATAGTCTTGGGCTGCTAAAGATAATTTTCTGCCCTTTTTGTCCATATACTATAGTGGATTATTGAGTAATTGTTATTGATTATGTTATGTTCAGATGCCATAATAAAGTGAAAGAGAACGAAAGGGGGGTATTTTTCAAAAATGTATGCTTAGAAAAAAACATGATACAAATAAAAACTGAAATTTTCATCCTATTTTCGAGCGTTTTGAAGGCGGGGAAAATCCTATTATATTTGATGCTTCTTTTTCATCTTCGATTTCCCTTTTCGGAGGAATTCAAAGGAGCATCAATAAATTCTGCATTCTCATGGACAAAATCTTCAACATATACCGACTCCTCGTTGAAGGCGAGGTTCACTCATATATAAATATACTACCCAACGCCAGATCCTTTTGTCCGTGCTTACAGAGACAGAAAAGAAGCGGTTACCTATAACAGGGAAAACCTTTGGGCTGACTCGTCATTCGCTGAGCGTCGACATTTCAAGATTAAACGTCTCTTATCTCAAAAAGTATCAAATGTTAGAAAAGAAAATTATCAACAAAAAAAGTAGGATATAAATTGATATTTTGGAAATGTACTGATACAATTTATTGATAAATCCAATATTCCAAGAGTTATCAGTAGAGATAGGAGAACCAGTTAATTAAATAGGTCATAAATCGTGAACGGTCAGTTTTACAAGACAAGTTTGGAATGAAAGTGAGGAATTCTATTGTCTACAAGAACTTTTACCCTGTAGTACGAAGATTTTCCAAGATGTCGCCTGCACAGAAAAAAATATCGAACCTTATATGAATCACCAGCTTGTATTGACCGGAATAGATCGATTTCAATCACAAATCTGATCTATTTGATCAAACTAAGCATTACTATAATTATTTTGCTAGCATCGTTACTATTAATAAGATGATTGTATTAATCATATTAGCGCATAGTTATTGATGTTTACGGAAATCAATATAATGTTTTTATGATAAATGTGAGGATTTCAACGATTGTAATAATTTCTGTGAAAATTTTTTGACAGCTCCAATAACCAATAAAATTTCCTTATTCTTTATCATATGAACAATTTCACCCAATCATGTCAACATTACACTGATAACAGACCACGGGCTGTTTTCACGTTGCTATGGAGACATACCTATTGATTTATTTCGATTTTGAAGTTTCAAATATAGAATATTTGGAAATGTCACGATTTGGTTGTAATTCTATAATTGTTAAAAAAATTTTATCCGAATAACCCTCGGACATTGATAAATGCTCAAAAATTTTATGACAACTTTCTCAAGCTTGTTGCTTGTAGGCAACAAGCTTTCGAAATCTGTCATAAATTTTTTTCGAACAATTATCAATGTCCTTGGGTTATTACTACTGATAATTAACCTCTAAAGAACAACTTGATCACAGCTATGCATTAAGTTGATGTATAAGTGATTAAATGGAACGGTTGAACTCAAATCCATTTCCAAAGTAAATAAACCAAGCACTTTTTTGATTGAATTAATGCTACTGTTTCAATTCTTTAAAATAATCACGATAATTACTAAGAATTATTGACTTGTTTCTGTAAAACCCACCCTAGATACCTGTTGCAATAGCAAGACACTAATTGCAACTGAACTAAGACTCTGATTTGTTTTCGAGTGTGTGAAGTAAAAACATATGGTTTCGCGTTGGTGACAATTTTGATTTTTGATTTTGCATTCAATTTGTTACTGTGCTCGTAGTGTAAGTGGTAGGTGAGTAATCTGAAAATTATGTGGAGTATCAATCAAAACAAAGGGACACTTCCTTGTGGATTGGAGATCTGAATTTCATACCATACTATCTTTTCTTAGAGATGAACAGCACGTCAAAGATAAAAACATCAGAATAATGTTGGGATAGATTGACGACTGAAACTGATAATGAGAGTAAGAATTCATAATTTTACGCACAGTAATTTTTTTTTTAATTATAACCCATTTTCCTATTACCATGCTTTTCATATAAACACAAATAATATAATACTCTTGATAATTTCACTGTAGTAATACTCTTGGTAGTATAAATTTTGTAGTCTGTGTAGTCTGTCTGTAGTCTGTAGTCTGTGTAGTCTGTGCAGTAAGAGCAGAAAAAATATATTCACAAACGTCATCATAAGTGATATGATTTTTGTATAAGTAGGTACCTACTGTATGCGCATATTTTAATAATTTTTTAACTATACCAATTCTGAATCTTTATAAAGCCATAGTAGGATTAGCACGAGTTTTTCATTTGCAAAAAGTTTAAGGTCTTCATTAATGCTCGAACTCGAACAAGATAAGTTTTGCATAAGCCACAATTTATAGGTAGGTACTACAGTACAACTGCTCTTCAATAGAAAATATGGATTGAATTGATGATTTTGATGTATAATGTCAGCAGATAATGAGTTTGATCAATTCAATAAGCTATTGGTTCAATCATGCACACATTATTATTGTTGAGACTATTGCAGGCCGAGCACTCATCTCTTAAAAATATAGGCAGCCACTAAGGATACATACACGTTTCGAACTTATTGTATATCTCAATCAGTACAAAATATATAACGTTTAAATCAATTACAAAAACGATTAGGTTAATTTCTAGTGCTGATCAATTTTGCTCTCCAAATTAATGAACAATATGATTGGATTAATGTTGTTGATGATTATTTACTGGACAGAGGAGATCAGGTTTGTTCTTCAAGTTAATAAACAAAACGATTGGATTGATGTCTACAATGATTGTTTACTGATCCGTGGACATCAATATTGATCTTCATAGATAGAACAAATCAATAACTTGTGTGATTGTATTAATACTTGGTGATTAGTCAATTACATGCAAGTGATTTTCTCCATCACATTGCGTATCGGCTGAGTTTTATGGTTCAGAATGATTGATTCAATCCATTTTTTAATTGTATAGTGGCTACTTTTTCTTTCTGTGTGAACCTCCACCGGAACTTCCAAGAATTTCGTGATTTCATGTTCAGTTAGTGATCCTACGCCTTATGAAAAAAATAGGATTGGAAATTCAGTGTAGTTTCGACCAAATATGAAACGGCAATTTGAACTGGCGTACCACAAACACATGTTTATCAGTTCAACCTCAATCACATAAAAGGGTTATGTCAGAAACTATGCACAGGTCAGGTTATTCTAAAAAATCAATGACCCAATCCACCGCATTCAATTGTCGAAAAAGCGTGAACCCAAGGGAAATATGTTGGTTAAACCAGTCAGGTTATTCGGGAAAAATAGCTGGGGAGGCGAAAATGTGGAGATCTATGGGAGAAAACGTCTGGAATCATCTAGGAATGTCAAAGAAAAGTCCAGGAATATCAGAAACATGATAATTATAAAGTAGGGTGAGAGATTTATTGGACATTCGCATCTCAAAACTGAACGAACATCAGTTGATTGATATTCGAAAATGAATGAATAATAGTCCAAGCGGCGAACGCCGTTAAAGCGTGGTAAGAGATTATGAGAAGAAATTGAACGACAAAATTCTCATTTTCAATTCCTCTTTTGAATATAATTGTCTCGCACGTTTATATTTGACTCAAATTTCGCCAGACCAAGATTAAGTGAGTCCTTGTCTACTACTTATGATCGCGAGGTTTTTATTATTGAGGACATATCAAATAAAATAAGGTTATGGTGTTATATCAAGACACGCGCTGATGGTATTAAACCCTAGGATAAAGTCACGCTTGATTATTCCTTGAAAGCTATTTGGCCAAACTGTCACACGACCTACTATGTCAAAGTCGAGAAACGACGAGGATGATAGTGGAAATGCTGACCGGACATTGTGGGCTGAGTGCGAAGGCTTAGCAAGGGTGCGGTTTCACCCTCTCGGAGAAGAAAAACCAAGGGCAGGGATTTACAAAGGGAAGGTGGTATCCAGACTAAAAGGTTTAATGAGAAGAATAAAGCTAAATATTGAGCTATAAATAGAGGAAGAACCACAATAGATCTGCAAAGGTCGCAGTGAGGGACAAAGAGCCACTCCAAATATAATCAAGTTTATATCAAGACAAGAACGTTTGAAAAAATTGAGGAAATATTAACCACTCTAAAAATCGCTACCCGATCAACTTTGTTGGAATGAACACAACCAGTATAACAATACCATTCTGAACTATTGAAAAATCATATCATGCCATTGATAAACATTAGCTGAAAACAACCATTTTCATAATTTGATAACTTGTTACGAATATTGACGATAATCACAATAATATTATCGATGGATGAGATAATGAGACCGTTTCAACAAACAAGTAAATATGACAGATTTTAATTCTTCTTCCGCTTTTCTCGTTTTTAAATTAGATTATATGGAGCTTATTAAAAGCTACCGCCCATCAAGTGTAACAGCATTTATTCAAAAAAGCGTCAATCAGTACTAAAATTCTTGACATTCATTGCAAACCCTATTAACATCACAGAGTTTTCGCATCAGTCGATTGATCGCCTTTGAGTTAATCCTCCCTCTTAGTTAATTCCTTCAATAATTGAAAGTTGGGAAAGGTATTGTTTCTAATGGGACAAAAGTTATTATATCGTCGTGGTAAATGCAGTAGGTCGTATGTCAAGAATATCGAACTTTTCAGAAGGGACATACGACTGTTTGCCGCGGCCAAATCACACTGTGAGTCGATTCGTCTTTTTGCAGGAGAGGGACAAAGTCGATTTCCTATTGGTCCACCGACATAGGATCTATTGCAGGTTGTGTATTTGACTGAATTGGTCAGGTTACTGCAAAAAACGAAAAAGTGCTTTTTCGACATACGCCCTATTGCATTTACCACGACGATATTTTAAATTGGTGTGATGATTCATACTATACACTTATGGGGTATTGAACAAAGTTTGAATGTAGACAAAGCGGAGATAAATTATCTGCTGTTGCACTTGTGCAATCTATGTGCGAATCATTTCAATGAAATTAAATAGGAATGAATGACAAATAACACACACAGAAATAAAATACATATTCTACTCGGTGGATTCCACTAATTACATTTAATCGTGACTATACAAATTTGTTGAGCCGTTAGGTATGTATGAATGTATTCTGGGGTGACATTCACAGAGACCTGAAAGATCCATTGTGTCCCCTTACTTCCAATCAGTTCCTGAAGAGAGTCTCAGAGATTAGTAGATCCTCCAGTCCTATTTCCTGGAGAAATTTTGGGCTGTAACATGTCCCCCTTCTATCCAGTGCTGTGCCCTGAGATTCTGAAATGCTGTGTACAGTATAATTTGAGACGATCTTAGAATGAACTAATTTTAAAAAGACTAGTTTGCAATGCACCGCTCCATAAGTATTGCCTAAACTGGCTAGGGAAGACTTATTGAGTTCTCGACTGAGTCGACATACGTTTAACTCAGTTTAAAATTGCGGTTGACAGCTGATTTAATCTGAAAAACTTTTCTCCATGAATGACATTCTCAAAGCTAATTCCTTGATATCGTGGGAATAATGGGCCGTTGAGAAATCACTTGTCGAAATATTTTTTTCTAAGCTGTATACTGCTAACAAAAAAAATGGTTATACTAATTCTAGCTATTCATAAAAATTTGAGAAGTGATTTGACAATTATTTAGTGCTATTATCTGGAATCTCTATTTCATCGATAAGAGATTTACCATCTATAGCACCAGTATTTGAACTTGTCGTCGGTATCGCCTCATTACCATTAAATATTTGTCTCGTTATCTTCATTCTCTTCAACACTGAATTTTCGATATACTACCTTGCCATCGCAGAGAAGCTCCAGCCTCCAAGTTCTCCAAACTATAGTAGATCGCCACCATTTTCTACAAGCATAGTAGCCAAAGATCGGCGAAACGAGTGCCCTGTGTGAAGCTGATGATTTTCCGATTTTAGGGATGCTGCAGTTTTCTTTGGAAGAGCTCCAATCGTATAAATGCCCATTACTTGCTTCACACATTCACCATTCCCATACCCAGTGGAGAATTGTCGATTTTCCAAATTTGAAGACAGCAAATCTACGTATTTTTGGTATAAAACATAGGCATCAAAAGGAAGTCCTTCATTGGGAATAAAAAATCCCTGTTTTTTCGTTTTTAGTATACCTGAATGAAACCAAAACTCTGGTACTGGGGCTTTCAAAAGCATCCACAGTCAGCTTAACAAGTTCGTCACGTGCACAGGCGCCAAAACTTACACAGATTTATACAACCTTTTTAATCAACCGTATATTATGATCATCTGCCCATAACAAAGCCCCAGTTATCTCTTCTGCAGAGAACCTTCTCACTTTCTGAAAACACCATTTCTGTAGGTAATACTCTAATATTATGGTAAAAACAGGCTTGATATAATCCTCACATTTTTCTTACCAAACAATGCAATATAATATCATCCACCTTGTAGTGAGCATAAACATTTGGATTCATTTCACATCACCTATACATAATAACGCTCTCTGTATTTATTTCATTCGTAATACAAAATAACTTTTTTCATACCTACCACAGCAGCGTTATCAATTCTCAGATAAAAGGGTTACCTACACTGAAGTTCCACTTACAAACCAGTTACCGAACAGTAATTTTGCACCTCTCAATATCAAAACTCGCCTCCTCTTACCCTACTGCTATTATCTAGTGTTGACCGGATGGCTGTGTATATAGAAACGGCCTCTACGGGCGGTAATTTACCGCCCCCATGAGAGGATCCTTTAACTGCGATACGACCCAAATTCTGAGCCCAATCCACCCTTAACATTCGGTTAGTAAATATGAGCTATGGTAGTGATATACATTCAGGGACGTATTAAGAACTCCAACAAGGTTATAGTGAATATTAAAATTTGAACCCCTCACATTTTGTTCGCTAGGATATTAAACAAGAATTCTCTAATGGCTTATGATGGTAGTTTGAGATGAAGTATCCATCTTTGGAATAATAAAATACAATAATTGGGCAAGGTATGTCCGAGTGCGAGATACAGCGTTGCTGAAAAGTCTCGCACCAAGGGATTATCTTTGGAACGGATAAAGGAAAAGTTATGAAATTCTAGGACGATGAATGAGACTTTATTCTGCATATTTTAGAGCAGATGTCAAATGTTTTTAACGTCAGCGCTTAGCGTACGGCCGCTATCTTAAATTTTTTGCAACTAATGAAGGTAAAACTTTAGATTTCCTATTAGATGTTCAAGAAAACCATAAAACATCTACAAGTATATTGGCAAGAGATCATTGTATTTCTCGACAGCCTATACAAACTATTCTGCATAAAAATAGTTTTCATCCTTATAAAGTTCAAAATCTTCAACAATTTGGCGAGGATGATTTTGATAGGCGATTACAATTTTGTGAAATAGTTTTAAAGAAAATAAGATTGCAAGACAATTCCTTAGATTTTTTGGTATTAAATGATGAAGCCACATTTTGCTTCAACGGTTCTGTTAACAGACATAATTGTCGGTATTGGTCAGATTGTAATCCGCACTGGATGGAGGAGGTTCATACACAGCGTCCACAAAAAGTAAATGTGTGAAAAACCATTTGATCGGTCCTTTTTTTATTGAAGGTACGCTGAACAGTGGGACTTACTCCAAAATGAAATTATACCTGAAATAAATCGATTGT
Organism: Galerucella tenella; assembly: GCA_910591685.1. NCBI lineage: Eukaryota > Metazoa > Arthropoda > Insecta > Coleoptera > Chrysomelidae > Galerucella > Galerucella tenella. Next base: position 60,678 of record CAJUYH010002840.1, read on the forward strand.
GGTGAAGGTGGTGATGGTGAAGGTTGCATTGATCATTGGAACAGCTGGTGCTTGTCGAAAATGTGAGTGAACTTCCCTATGTGTCGGAAAAGTTTCCGATGAAGATTTCTATTTTGTATTTCAAATCCCCAATACAAAGACAAAAGTAAGGCGTGGTTTTGTAATCACTGAGGGCAACACTGGAGGGCAAAATGTACTAGATATTATTAGGAGATACATTGCTTGGTACCCACGGAACGAATATGATTTTCTGTTAAATTCACTAATGGTACAGCCAGTTGGGATTGATACAATTGGTGAGCTACCAAAAGATATTGCCCGATTTTTGAAGTTATCAAATTCTGCCTTATAGATGGGACACTATAGTTCAGAGTTCAGAAGATCGTCAGCTACCTTGGTGGCAGATTCTGGTGCCGATATTTTAAAGTTAAGATAGCATGGAGGTTAAAAGTCAAGTCCTGTGAGTAGCGGAGGGCGTTGTAGAGAGTTCCATAGAAAATGAGAAAAGGATTGCTTCTGATATTTCTGGTGAATCAGGCGCAAGATGAAGTTCTATTATAAATTATAAAATCAGACTCACTTCTACCTCTTCGAGAATTAACCGAGCTAACTGTTCACATTGTGCTATATATGTTTATATGTTTATAATTCACAAAGTAGGAGTGAATATTATGCTTTATAGGCTTCTAGATAGACTCTATCAGTTCTACTTGTCGATATTTTCATAGGATGCGACATTGAACTTTCTTCTCTTCTGTCTTATTCTCCATTACTGGTGATAAAATTGATCTTCAATCACTAGTTGCATGATTTTATTCCCTATGTGGGTAACCAGTAAGATTAATGTATCATTTGATAACTCTATTCAATTTCGGAACTGTGTGGATATGATGGCCATATCACACGAGGACGAAGTTTGAGCACGACGCCGTAGGCGGAGTGCTCAATCGTTCAAGCGCGATATGGACAAACCACACGAGTCGAACAGTATATTTTTTATACGACCCATTCAAGAAAAAATCTAGAACATAAACATTTAAATAAACTGTAAAATAAATATAACTTGAATTCAAAAAGTTTCAACAATTTGATTCATAATCGTACCAATTCAATTTTATGTCCTCACTAATTTTCTGTGATAAACGTACGCTTCTTAAATGTACAGTTTGTATAATGTTACGGTTTCCCTTTTTAAATATGCGATGCTGTTATAAGTATATGTTGCCAGTCGGACTCCTGTACCTTTATCTATAATAATGAATATTCTGAAAAATAAACATAGATTCAAAAGTTTTGCATCACCCTAAATCTCCGAAAAAAAAAATGTGTTCATTATAGATGGATAAGAGATTAATCAAATAATTAGTTTCAATAAAAAAAAAACGTGTATATTTGTCAAAAAAATTTATTATCCAATAATAAACTTGCTTTGAACATAAAAAGTATTCTCAGAAATTGAATAAATTAAATACAAATTGATTGTGTTTAAAGAAAAGGTTAAGTGAGAACCTGCATGAGAACTTTTAATAAAGAGTATTTCCACCTCCAGAAAGTATGCAAGCTTGAAGTCGCCTGCCCATGCTGTTTACCAAATTATTGATATTCTGTTGATGAATATTTCGTTCTATGCAATTCATGTCAGTAGGTAGGGCAGGCCAGTTCAACCGATTGATCCCTTCAGTTTCAAGATACTCATTTACAGCTCTGGTCCGATGAGGTCGGGCGTTATCGTCCATAAAAACGAAGGAATTGCCAACCGCTGCGCGCCTTTGTCTCACGTGAGGATGTAGAATTTATCTGAGATACCTATCACCAGTCATCGTTCCCTCCTCATGACTTAATTATGTGCGATCATTTAACATGATACCAGCCCAAAACATAGCACTTCCTCTTCTGAAGGGCGGCACGGGGCGAGCATGGGCAAGCTGAGCAACTCTCGTTGGATCCCGCCACACACGTATTCGATGGCTATCTTGTACCAAACAAATCCTTGTCTCTTCGGAAAAAAACACCGAATTCCAAAATTCTTCAGGGAAGGCCGCGTGTTCTTGAGCCCACTGTAGTCGGCAAACTCTGTGCTCAGGTTGTAGTCTGGGCACTCTTATTGGTCGGCGACACCTCAAACCTGTCGCAAGTATTCGTCTTCGTAATGTCGAGATCGATACTTGAACTCCCAACTCAAGTCTCATAACTCTTTGGAGCGCTGGTATTGCCATGGTCGGGTTTCTTCGGATAGTTAAGTGGATATAGCGGTTCTGCCGCTGATTAGTAACACGCCTTCTACCGCTTCTTTTATAGGTCTATCACGAAGAGAATTGGTCTCGAGATACCGGTTTAATACACGAGACACATCACTTTGCCAAACGCCAACTCTGTTTGCCACGAACCTTTGAGAATCACCTTCTACAACTAAAGCCACTATTCTTACACGGTCAATCTCACTCATGACTTGACGATTCATGTTTGCACCTAAAATCGTAAAAATCAAATGCCCTGAATGTTAAAATGATCGCACTAAAAATGTTATCTCACAAAAAAACTGTAAACATCTGTATATTGCAAAAAATATGGAACATATTGAAATGGTGAACATTGATAAACAAGCCAACAAAAAATTGTTAACCCAAAAAAATCGAGACTGAAGAAGAGACAGGACTATCAGAACAAACTCCAGCGAAAGGAAGAAAATACAGTGAGAGATCTCCCGAAGGCGCTGAAGAAACGACAAAAAAAATAACAAAAATGAACAGAGAAGTTGAGACATCATCAAAAAACTAATTAATACAGAGGTGAAAAGATCAAGGTTTGTGGACGGAATTGTCCCTTTTAAAATAACATTTTGGAACTGTCAAGGTATTAATACTTTAGATAATTTAGAAATACAGGAAATTAATGATTTGTGTAGCTCTGATATAATAGGCTTAGTGGAGACCTGGATTACCTCTTCCCAAAATAGCTTACCAAATATTTTAAACAATTATCATACTTACTCATGCCAAGCTTCAAAAGATAAGCAAAAGGGTAGAGGTAGTGGGGGTATCTTAATACTTATATCAAAAAACCTGGGGGGTGTGAAGTCGTTAGATGTAATCGATAGATGTAATATGTGGAATTTTATCAGAATAAATATAAATAATAATTATATTATTTTAGGTGTAGTCTACTTAAAACCTGATTTAGATGATCATGTATGTGTGGAGATGCTTGAGGATACTCTAAAAGAAATATCAGTAAAATTCCCAAATGACGAGATGATTCTGTACGGAGACTTTAATGCGAGAGTAGGTGGTCTGAATGATTTTGATTCAGAGAACGTAATACATATCAATCCCCCGTTAAAACCACGTAAGTCAAAAGATTCCCTAGTTAATACTAGAGGAACATTACTCGTAGAAGCTTTGGAAGATCTGGGGTTTCTCTTGTTAAACGGTAGGTTTGAGGATTATGAAGGTGCTTATACATACATTGGGCGGTCAGGACGAAGTACAATAGATCTGGTCTGGGTAAGAGTTAGTAGTGTAGGCCTAATTTCCAGTTTCTGTATAAATAAAAACCTGTTTTCGGATCATCTGAGTTGCACTGTAAAGATAGAAAATGCATATTTTGTGGGGTCTAATAAACTATCAGAATATCATAGCTATAAAGAAACAATAATAAGGTGGGATCCCGCCAAAACACAACCATATAAAAATATAGTATCTATCTTTGAAATACATTCAGACTCGAGTACTATTAATATAATGGACAATCAAATAAATGAGGCAATCAAGTTAACAGCAAAATTTTTAGGTATGGAAAAAAACCGTAACAATACTAATCATATGTTCTCAAATTCAAAACCATGGTTTGATAACTTTTGCAAGGACGCAAAGAAAAAGTTAAACATGTCAAAAAAACTAATAAAAAACTCTAACTTTGAACAGAATGCACTAATATCATATAGTGAAATTAAAAAAGAGTACAAACAACTCATTAAAATTAAAAAATTAGCTTACGAAAACGTTACAATAAAAAAATTTAATAATATCAGGAAACTTCTAAAAACTAGAAAAATTAAAAATAGAGGTCCCACAATTGATACCGTCACAATGATTGAGTTTAACAAAGAGTTTTATAGAACGCACTTACATAGGGATTCACAATATTTTGGCGTTATAAACCCTTATCTAGATATAAACTTTTCCAATAATGAAATTTTTAGAGTCTTAAACTCAGCTAAAAATAATAAATCACCCGGGGTAGACAACATTAGCAACGAATTCTTCAAAAACTTTCCTTTGGATTGGATAATACACCTGAAAACATTCTTCAACAAAATTTTAAACGAAGAACAAATACCACCCACATGGTCAGATGTTAAAATGATCCACTTCCACAAAAGTGGCGATATTAAAAACCCTAATAATTACCGTAGTATAGCACTTTTAAATCACAAAACTAAGCTCTTTACCCAATTAATTAATACGAGACTAACTAACTTTGTTGAGAATAATGAAATATTACCAGAGTGCCAAAGCGGCTTCCGCAGAGCACGCAACTGTGAAGACAACATATTTGTGCTCTACGCTATAATTAACAATTACCTTCGCCTCCCTTCAAGAAAATTATATACTCTATTTGTAGATTTTAGAAAAGCTTTTGATTCGTTAGACCATCATATACTCTGGGAAAAATTATATTCAAACGGAATAAGTGCAAAAATTACTAGAATACTAAAAATAATATACAACCAAGCAGCACTGTTTATAGAACAAGAAGGTAACAGTTCAGAGAGAGTACAAATAACCCAAGGTGTTTTACAGGGGGACCCGCTCAGCCCACTACTATTCGCGATATTCATTTCCGATATTGATAATTATTTTCAGAACCAAGGCAGTAAGGGAGTTACTCTTGATGAGGGGGATAACATACGGATGTTGTTATACGCTGACGATCTGGTACTGTTTGCAGAGTCGCAAATACAAATGGAAAAGAGCCTGAGGATTTTAGAATCATACTGCAACACATTCAAGCTTCAGGTAAATACAGAAAAAACAAAACTAGTTATATTCCGAAGAAGCCCCAATATTGGAAAACAACCCACGTTTTCATACCTTAACAACCCAATAGAAATCTCAAACACTTATGAATATTTGGGAGTGGTCTTTACTTTCAATGGACTGTTTCTAAATAATTTTAAATCACGAGAACGAAAAGCAAGAATTACTCAAGGTACTGTACTTTCAACTATAAACTCGCAAAAATTATCTTCTCTTCAGTCTATTAAGACTCTGTATAACAATGTCGTCATACCCACTTTCACATATGCCAGCAATATATGGGGTCTGCGTTATCTGGATCAAACTGAGAAAATACAGACATCTTTTTGGAAAAACCTCCTATTCCTCCAGAGAACTACTGCCGCTTATATAATAAGAGTCGAAGCCAATCTGTGCAGGCTAGAATATTATCTAATAAAACAAGCAATTGAATACTTCATCAGGGTAAAATCTCAAAATCACTCAAGGTACCCCTATAGAGCATTATTTCGATTAATAAAATTATATAACTCTGGATATGGTCATCACAAATACAATTGGTTTGTTCAGTTGATTAATGTTGTCAGTATTTATTGTCCATATAATGCTGGCCTTAACACTGACTGTATCAATGAAAATTTTAAACATATTGTATTAGCCGAACATCTAGCTAAAAACATGCAAAATGATTGGAATAAAATATTACTTAGTATTCACCACCCTACATATAAATTCTTTCTGCAGAATAATAATAATTACAATTATTTAAGTGGACAGTCACCGCTTTATATTAAAAGATTAACAGCCCAACTGCGCACAGCAAATTCACAGTATTTATACCTATATGTGAATAACTCCTCTCATACAATAAAAACCGACCAGATGTGTACAATATGTAATCAGCAGGCCAATGAATGCCTGGAACATATCATATTTGACTGCCCATTGTATGCTGGATTAAGAAATACAGTCATAGGAAGACGAAAGCATTCAGACGATCTAGATTGCCTTCTTAATTCAAAGGATCTCTTACTATTGAAGCAATTGCATGGTTTTATCAGCGGAGCAATGAAAATTAGATCATTCATTATTAATGATTAGATATCCACAGTATCTCTACATGAACAATTTATAGTATAGGATTAGTTATGGGAATTATGCGTTTGTCTTATATTTTTTTTTCTCTGCTCTTGTCTATTGCTGGACTATTATGTGCTGTACGCTGTCTTTAAAAACATGTAAATTTTATGTCATTGTTTCTTGTAATACCTTTTATCTATCATGTTAGTTTAGGAGTATATATGTATTTTATATTTACTATATAACCGACTCCTTGTTCATGTACGTTGTATAAAAGAACAATAAACTATTCTATTCTATTGCAAAAAATATGGAACATATTGAAATGGTGAACATTGATAAACAAGCCAACAAAAAATTGTTAACCCAAAAAAATTCCTTGGCATCCGAAGAAGGTGATGCAAAACTTCTGATTCTATGTGTATTCCAAGCGTCTACCTGTTGTTGTTATCAATATAAAGCAGAGTAAGTTATGAAATCAAACAATTTTATTTTGTGAAATCTACATTGTAATTAAACATGAAGTGACGCGTTCCGCTAACACAGTAGCTTTCTCAAATATTTATTTACAAAAATAAACTTAAATGAAATAATCCGTATAAATTAATAACAAATAGTAAAAACAGAGTAAAATGGATATTTAAGGGATTACCGATGGACGTCAGTTCTTATAAAAGTATGTAATATTTCTGACGTTTAATCAGTATAGATCTCGGTAGTCGAGTTGTAAACATACCAGACGCGGTAGACCAGGGTTCGATTCCCCGTCAAGCATTTTTTTTAATTGTTAATTTTATTTTTCAATAATCACTCTGCTTTATAAAAATTGAATAGATGAGGCTTTTACTTGATGTAGATCCATAGTGAGTTATGAAATCAAACAATTTTATTTTGTTAAATCTACATTTTATTTAGCAAGTTATCAACAAGAGTGATAGTTTCATCAGGAGGTATACTAGGGAATAGATTTGTTACATCGAAAGATATGAATTTAGACAAGTGAGTTAGTTTTATATCTTGAAAATTATTAATTAGTTCTGTTGAGTTTTTAATTGAAAATTGAGGTTTGAATGAACAATATTTGGAAATTATATCTATTAGAAATTTTGAGATTATAAATGACGGTGCTGTGAAAAAAGAAACAACCGGTCTAATTGGGTACCCTTTTTTAAATAAAATGTAGATTTAACAAAATAAAATTGTTTAATTTCATAACAAAGTATTAACAGAAATAGTCAAAGCCGTCTCTGTAATGGATACACGACAATAAAAATACATTATGTAGTGGGTGATACGAATTTTGGAGTGTGTGGTCATCAATCTGGATATTCTGGAGAAGGGATCCCGGGAAGAGTATCGACACGTGATTATGTATCATCCGTTCGTTTTTAGGGACGATCAGTGATATTTATCGCTCCTATCTGTGGTCAAGGGTTTTATTTATTACTTTGTATTGTATGAAATGATCTAGTTTTTTTAAAGGAGTTTTCCGCTGAATTTTGAATCGTGTAGTTATTATTTTTCGTATCGTTTTTAGATGTAAAATCGGACAGTTATAGTTACATATTTCAGAAATATAAATGGAATCTTGGTGATAATTCATTTATATCTAGAAATCCTAGCAAATAATAAACATGTATAAGATAGAATGTTGCAAATAGTTTCGAACTCATGAGATATGTCAGACAGATACAGGATATCCCCAAAGTAACATGAAATATTATTGTGGGCGATTTGTTATTCAATTTTAAGACTAAAAATTCCTGTGAATATGTGTGATGATTTTAATGTTTCATAACATAAAAGCTGCTCAATGTTTTCACCATTTTATTAGTTTCTTTTTGGGAACTTTTTGTAAGGGCGGAGGCGATCATAGCAATTTTTAAGCTGAAATCTGGAGACTTATGGTTCTCGAACAATCTTTGAAAATAACACAATGGTACAACTGGGACCCCACTAGATGACACCGGAGAACATTTATTCACATAGCGAGTGAACATCATCATCCCATCTAGGGAATACCCTATAAATTGAACAGTAGTTTCTGCTATCGACTGCTGTTTTCTGACTGACTGATGCTAATTGAGACGAGAGCTTATTTCCCCGACATATTCCACCCACCACGTCAAATTTAGTAGTTGACGTGCGCATGCGTCCAAGCAGTCTTTAACCTTCTATTCGATGTAACTGAATGTGAGCTGATTAGCGCAGTTGGTAGGGTATTGAGTTTTCAACTCAGAGGTCGTAGTTTGGAAGCCCGGTTAGGACCTGGTTTTTTTTCTAATTTTTTATATCTTATTTTCCGATATTTTTATACATAGTTACTCTTTGATCAACCGGGTTTGAGCCTGGGTTTTCTTGTTTTTTTTTTCGGTTTTTCATTCCTTATTTCCTGATATTTACATATTTATTTCAATATTGATGTTGGATAAGGACATTGCATTATGATTTGAAGTTAAACGGGGTTGGTATATCTGCAAGGTAGAATCAACCATTTAGTTTGCAAATCAATATCACTTATAGACCAGTTTTGGCGTATTTGCCCCACTATAAGATAAAGATTATCCGTAACTCTGGACTGGAGAAATCATTAATATCACAAAAATACATCTATCTCAGTAAAGACCTTTGACATCAGCTATAACACGCTTCACTGAAACTTTAATGCAGGAAACTGTGAATGAAGTGAATAATAATTTCAATATGTGTTTCCTGAAAAACTATACCTTTCGAGTTGTATCAATATCGTTTCGAATAAGCGATATATTATATATGGGTTACGGTCTAGATCTCCATACCACAAAGTCGGCAGCTGAGATCCTCGATATACTGCTCAATTTCAAGCATTTTCTCTAAAATTCCCTACCAAAAATATCTGATTTAAAACTTCGGTCAGAAGCGCCGTTTCCTTGTAATCAAGCGTTAAACATTGACATGCTTCTCAGATTCGGTCTTTTCACTTGAGAATTTTGTGATTAACAAACGAATCAGTGTATGAAAAACAATACCTACAAACTTAATATTCAGTGCCCTACAAAAAAGGTATCCCAACAATTTGGCGTTAATCCATTTCTTTAAGGGTTGGAAAAAATATTGAATAATTATTATTACCATATATCATATTATACATCCTTAGCATTTATTGTTCACTCAATATAAACAGTGGAATGTGAAAAGTTCAGTATATATTTGAATTGACTCGAGTTATCATATTAAAGAGGATCGGAAAAAATGAGCAAGTTTGGTTCCTAATATTTTGGGTATACATACATTTTTATGGTTGGCTTACGAAATTTTCAGTTTACCCGCGGGCCTATTCTGTAACTTGCGACTGCCGATAATTGCGCAATTGTCGCTATCAAACGCGGGTTTCGTATTCTCGAAGAAGCAACTGCGACCGCGATCGCAATTTATTTGTTAACTGCCTCTAGTGAGCAATTGGTTAACTAAAAAAGTGCATTTTTCAGTTGTTTATGTGAAAAATACGTTTTTTAAGCAATTTTTTAGCAATTACAAAGCGATTGCAACTGTTGAATAGCAATCACAATTATAGTAGTTGTAGTTGAGTTGCTTGATAATTAAATCAAGTTTCCTTAATAGACATAGAAGGTAAGTAATAAATTATAATATTTTGTCAATGATAAACATGTTTCAGTTGTAAAAATAGTAATTAAATGGGCTTACTAACTACCCTCTGGAAAGTTAGTTTTTATTTGTACTAAGTAATGAAAGAGATAATAGTTATTATTTGATTTTATATATTTAGTAATTGAATAGATGAGGCTTTTACTTGATGTAGATCCATAGTAAGTTATGAAATCAAACAATTTAGGTAGCTTTTTCAAACGTTTGAAAAAGCTACTGTGTTAGCGAAACGCGTCACTTTATGTTTAATTACAATGTAGATTTTACAAAATAAAATTGTTTGATTCCATAATATAATTATTTAGTAATTATTATTAAATATTAGGGTCGGTGTGTCCACTTCTCTGAGGGCAGTTACACACAACGAAAAACGTACGTTATATTAATAAAAAAAAACATCAACACAATGATTTTTCACATTAATTTTGCTCCGATGCTCGAAATCATTACCAAAATGCTTTTAAATTATTACTGAATGTACGAGGACGTATACTTTGGCAAGTTTATCTGAAACCGTGATAGGAATGCAGTCGAAACATTCGACATTGCCATGTTTAACTATGAAAAAATAGAAGAACTGATTATGTAGTGATAATAATTATAAATGGGTCTTTTTATTATTAACAATATTAAAAATATGATTGAACGTTCATTTTATAATGTGCTTGTTTCGTTGGATTTATTCTATTAACATTATTTTCCAATTTATGAATATTAAAAGAGAACACTTTTCCAAATTTGTTATGGGATTCTTAAAGCTCTGGCAACGTTGTACGAAAACCATAATGACCACACTCTCCGATTACATAATTGGTGATTTTTATCGACCAGGTGACTTCTTATTGGCAAGCGCGTGCGTATGTTCTTCCCTCTCACTTCGTCAATTGACTGATATTGATTTATCCAGTGGTGTTCGTATTGTCAGTTACCTTTGTAATTTCAGTTTTACTTGGTAAAATAGGTACCGTACGCCATTTGTACGTTTGACAGATATACGCCATGTTTTTCCTCCCCTCTTACCGACGCCCCGTAGCTACAGATAAACTTGCCAAACTATAATATTAATGCTTAGCGGACATTGATTTCAATCAGCAACGCTTCATGTAAAAATATTGATATCAATGACTTTGACATGGATTAATGTCCTAGTACATCGATTCTATGCCTAGTAAACATCAATTGATTAATAAATTTTGAATCGATTGATAATTGAAAAACATTAAATAATTACTAAATGTACATTAATTAATAATCAGTTAGCATTATCATAATGGAAAAAAGCATGGATTAATGCCCTCTAGAACATTGATTCTATGCGTAGTAAACATCAACTAATTAATACATTTTGAACCAATTGATAATTGAAAAACATTAACCAATCATCTAATATGCATTAATTAATAATCTGTAAGCATTATCATAATGGATAAATCAATAATAGTATTCCTGAAATAAGGGATGGAAAAAAGTATCAATACGGAATGGATCAAACTAAAGATGGACTGTAAAAAAGAAAACCCTTTGGTAATTTGGAATCCCCACATAATATTTATTTTAAGATAAAAATAACTACTTATACATTTTACTGACCGTCTAAAAAGCTACATAATACATGTATTTTAGGAAATGAAGAGGAGGGCTTCATTTTGAAAAAATAAACTTCTATGAATGCCCAAATCATAGCACATTCTGCTGGAAAATTGAGATTAAATATATAAAAATTTTGAAACAAATATCGACTGCCCTAATTAAGTTAAAAAATTTATATTTAATTCCATCAAAATATGTATATATTTCCTTTATTTTTGTTATGACTTCACCAATTGCAAATATAAATGGTTGTATTGCTGTCTTTTTCGCCTTTAGAAGACTTATCCACTCTTCAACTTCTTGGGTGGTTCTTCCAATATATAAAAATGATTGTTGCGAATCTTGGATGGTGAATTTGGTGGTTTGGCGTTTTCCTGTAACATCTTTTTTTATAGTTTTGCCTGTGGGAACAAGATATCCATGCAATGCCCACAACACTGCTGCATGGCGTCCATCTGCAAATAAAATCAAGCGTATCATCTACTTATTAATCATTCCATATTTATAGTATCAGCTACCAACTGTCATTTGATTTGACGGATATTAGTTTTTCAGAAAACCGAAAATACAAAATTAAAATTAAGCTTGTTGAAGCTGATTATATACATCACTTACTTTCATTCACATCTTGGCCTAGTTTCTGTAATACACCTTTAATGGTTTTATCTTTAACGTTTCCATTAACTAGGAACTCCAATATTTTTCCATATTTTTGTTCCCATCCTGTCACCAAGCCGTCAGAATTTTTATAAGCACTGGAGAAATCCATGTCTATCTGGAAATGAAATGAACAATGAGCTTCAAGTGGAAATGAGTTGAAAAAAATTAACATTTGTCTC
>CAJUYH010002841.1:0-36793 GCA_910591685.1 Galerucella tenella
ATTCGCAAACATATACAGTGCGAAACAAAAAATTTCCAGTCAGTTTTAAAGTTAGGTAAAGTTTGGATGTGTCCGCCATTTTGTTTTTCAAACAAAACGCGAAATATAAGATTAGTAGTGTGTCTTGATCAATTATCTTTTAAACAAAACCGACATCAATAAAATCGACCTATAAATAAAAAAATATATCAATAAAAAAGGAAATTCCGGTTTTTTTTGGACAACCCTATATTTTTGGAGAAATTATAATATTTAGTCACCATTTCATTCTCGAATTATGAGGGAGGGAAAGTCTGGAAACTGGAGCAGTCCCAGCATAAAAAATAATGCAAGAAAATCAAAAATATTGGAAAGAAAAAAAGCAAACTGAATTTATAATGAAAATCATTGCGGTTTTAATAAGTTGTGAAAATAATGCTACACCAAGGATAATGAATTTAACCATTCGGAAAATTTAGTTTGTTCAGGCTTGAAGCATATTTTCAATATTCGCAATAAAATGTTTTTTTTTCCAAGTTTATTACGAAGCTTAAGCTATTCAGCCATGGTAGTTTCACTTCGCAAGCGCTATTTATCTAAATGCGTAATTTTATTTTATTCGACAAGAAGTTGAATGATATTGAAATTCTTTTTTCTTATTCTTCTGGGAATCAAACCACAATAATGTTTTTTATTTTTTATTTCGACGTTTCGGTAGCGTTCCAGCTACCGTTGTCAATATTAACTAGTAATAAAAATTAATAAAATAATTTTTTGTCCCTATCTGACACAACGAAAAAATATGAGAACTAGACAATCAATACTATTTCGAAGTTTAAGACTACAAAACTTTGTTGTCAAATTTTCTTAAGGTCCATTCATAGTAGATCACACCTCTGGTAAAATGTGAAATAAAATATTTTATTTTTTTTATTTTTACACACTTCAATACACAAAATCACCAAACTGAGTTATACATGTTTCGAAAACAAAAATGATCATACACAAAAAAAGTAACAACAAACGCTTTTTATTAACAACATTTCCAAAATAAGCTAAAAAAGCGCTATCCCAATAAAAACCATTCCTGGAACGTGTACTCCACTGGATTCCATTTCTAGTAGACTATCATATCGTTAGAATGTCATAAAATAAAATATTTTATTTCACATTTTACCAGAGGTGTGATCTACTATGAATGGACCTTAAGAAAATTTGACAACAAAGTTTTGTAGTCTTAAACTTCGAAATATTATTGATTGTCTAGTTGTCATATTTTTTCGTTGTGTCAGATAGGGACCAAAAATTATTTTGTTAATTTTTATTACTAGTTAATCTTGACAACGGTAGCTGAAATGCTACCGAAACGTCGAAATAAAAAATAAAAAAACATTATTGTGGTTTGATTCCCAGAAGAATAAGGAAAAAGAATAAGTAATGCCACAAGGAACTTACAGAAAATATTAAAAAATTATATTAAATGAGAAATATTTATAATAACTTATACCCGGTGAACCAGAACTTTGTATATAGAAAAAATAAACACTTATAGTAATTAATGTACAGGGTTATTCATTATAAATTACCCATCATCGTTATTATTACTTTTAGAAAAAAAAGTCTTACATAAAAATTGTTTGGTTACAGCTGATTCTTCCCAATATTCTATCAAAAGTTCAGTAGCGTGCAAATTTAAGGGGATACAAAAAATAACAGTACTTTTTTAAATGGGACACCCTGTATATTTTTACATTTTGGAATGGACTTTTTTTTCTGATTCCCAAAATATACAGTATGTTACCCCTACCTTGTACCGTTTTTGAGTTAGGAAACGTTGTTAATCTTGGTTTTAGTAACTACTATAAATATGAAAAAGATAATTTATTAAAGTAAACTATGAAAATGACAACTAATATGTTTGATAATTGACATTTTTCATATAAATTAATTAGAATGGTTCCCAGTGAGAAACAAAAAGTCAAAATATATATATCTATACCTACCTATACAAAACAGAATACAAAGATTTATTTAAGGGAATTTATAAATAATAACTTATAAAAGATATCGAGATGTCCAACATTATTGTAAATACATAATTGATAACAACTTCTTATATTATTTATAATAAGTTGAATCCTTGCTTTAATTACTTATATATTATTATTATCAATACAATCTTCCACCTATCTGTAAACCATTTTAATTACTTTATTAGAAAAATGTAAATTATCAAATGAGTATTAGTTGTCATTTTCATAGCTTACTTTGATAAATTATCTTTTTCATATTTACAGTAATTACTAAAATTAAGATTTACATTTCATAACTAAAAAACGGTACAAGGTAGGGGTGACATATTATATATTTTTGAAATCAGAAAAAAAGTCCATTCCAAAAATGTGAAAATATAGGTACAGGGTTTTATTTTTAAAAAAGAACTATTATCCCCTTAAATTTGCACGCTACTGAACTTTTGATAGATTATTAAGAGAATTCAGCTGTGAAAAATTGAATAGATGAGGGTTTCACTTGATGTAGATCCATAGTAAGTTATGAAATCGAACAATTTTATTTTTTAAAATCTACATTGTAATTTTTAAATTTAATTACAATGTAGATTTTACAAAATCAAATTGTTTGATTTCATGATTCAGCTGTAACCAAATTTCTTTCATATGATACTTTTTTTTCTAAGAGTAATAAAAACGATGATAGGGGGTGGGTAATTTATGAGGAATAACCCTGTACATATACATATACATACATATACATACATATAACCACTAAATAGCCAATTGGCGATCCTGACAGGATTCCTGAATTAAAAATTTGTATGTGTAAGTGAGAGATATGGTCCATTAACCACAGGAAATATGAAGAAATAAAATTCAAATAGGAATGTTTTCGTAGGACTTCAATGAAATGGTATTGAGCCATTTATGATAAATTTAGTGTTCGTATTGTATTCAAATACAGACTCAGCTGCATTCGAACATCAAGCTTACTTCCAAAATTTAACTAGTACTTAGTATTGTTTTCGAATAATAATCGTAGTAGAAATTAGTTGAAGCCGTATAGGAATATTTGGTGCGAGTGCGGAGATTATGCTCGCAAAGACCATTCAGAACTTTTGAGGACAATCTGACGGCAGGACAAACTTTGTTAAGCGGTTATTAACAGCTTCGAAGCAGGTGCATTCAGTTTCAATGTATGGTGAATGTGACAGTTCAGTTTATTATTAAATTCTTGTGATAAAGGTGTTCGCCAAAAACTTGTTTTAGCTTCCAGTTACCGCTCGTAAAGTTTGTAGAAGTGGAAACCGGACGAATACAGGAATAAATATTGCTTTAACGTTTGCTATTGTCTGTTGAATTTACATGGAAATTTATCTATAATAAACCCACTCTATGAATGCTTCTAGTCATAATAATTTTGTATTTATCTGGAAATTTCTCTTTAATAAACCCACTATATGAATGCTTCTATTCAGAAGCTGTGATACATTTTTTGAAGAACTTATTTCTATCTTTTAAGAGACGCTGCTACCACGTCGAAACGTTCTGTGTAGATTCACTTAAAAATGTCAAACTTCACGACAAAAATATCGTATCATTAGGTAATCCAGCGACCCAGGGCAAACAAAAATATTAGTTAGGGAGGAGAGGTCGCTAAATGGCGACATTCTAGAGCGCCGTCAAGACCTATCAAAATCGAAAGATAAAGTAATTTCGAAAAGAAAAGCTCTTATGGTAAAAACCATTTTAGTGGTGGGTATGGCGTGTACGGTTTCTCAAAATTGTTGAGAAAAACAGTTACTTGGACATTCTCGAGCGCGTCAGATATTCATAGCACGTATGCCCCAAGTGCCTCTGATAACAACGGTATACTAATCTGCCGGTTTGCGTGGTGGGGGTAGGCATATAAAGTAGTCAAAAATCCGAAAAAAAAATTTACTCGAAAGCGTCAGATTTTCGGAAGGGGTGTAAAGTAGACCTAAGGAAGCTCCCTTTAAAAAAACTGACGATTTCGGCGTGACGATAAGTTACGACAAATTTTTGAAAATGCAAAAAATGTTCTTTTGAAATCCTCGAGCGCGTCAGATTTTCATAGGGGAGGTTTATCTCGGTATCCTCAAAGCATATTTTCTCAATCTGACGAAAATGTTGGTGGGTTCTCTCAATCTGACCGAAAAAGGTTTTTTTGTTTCTGGACGGCATATTTCGGTGAAGCGCTCAGACTGTATTATATGTTGCTTCAATTCTTCACTTTGTTTTGCTTACGGTACGTCCAAAAAACAATTTGAGGATCAACAGGCTATTGAATAATATACCTACATAAATGAAACTGTACATGTAAATAATACTTTATCTAATTCCGCTATCAAATGTGACACTTTACGTCACTCCTTGACGATGGGTAACGTCACGTTTTTCATAACCTTCATATATCAGTTATGAAAAGTAGTTATGTAAAAACTTTACGTAACTGTTTATGTTTCAACAAGGAGATACCACATGAGTTTCAATGAATAATTTATCAATTAGGTACTGTCAAAACTGACAATTATTTCATTATTTAAACTGTACAATTGACCCATTATTTTAATTCAATAGTATTTTGAGATTTGTAAACATTGAAAACATTATTCAGGACACAGTTATTTAAAGTAAGTCAATTTTCTGGGTGAATACATCATAGTAACAATACTTCTAACACCATTTGATTCCACTTCAATATTATCATTGTGATTGAAGATTTTATTGAATATTATGAAAGCGCGGAATTATATAAAACGTTGTACGTAAACACGTTATGAAGAGAGCGACATTGTTCAACACGCGTAATTTGCAGAACTCGCTAGCGCTCGTTTTGGCAAATATAACGCTTGTTGAACAATATCGCTCTTTTCATAACTAATTACGTAAATATCTATAATAATACTTTTGTATACAGATACGCGTTACTTTTTCCGAGTCCACGAAAATTGTCGAGAAGCTTTAGAAAAAAAATTGAGATATAATTAAATTTACATAATTTAATTATCGTTGTTCCGTATAAATTTTTTTAACACCCTCCGTTTTCGAGATATACTCAAAAAACGGGTGTTTGAGTTTTCATGATGCTTTAAGTCCTAAAGTTTTAACTTTGGACAAAAATGTAAAGAGACCTTTTTTGTGCATAGTAAAATTACCTTTTTTTTTATTTGAACTTTTTTTGTAAAATGTATCGTTCGCGACTTATATGCCGCAACGCGTTTTTCGGAAGACGAAATGGCTCCTCCACACTTCCGGTCATGCGTAAACCGGCAGATTTTGTATTTTTAGTAAGTTTTAGATTATATTCTTCGAAATAAAAAAAATTAAATCGCGCTCGAGAATGCCGGATTAACGTTTTTTTTTTTACAAGTTCGCGACCCTATAACTCGGCGGCATCAAGGACTTATCATCAGATTAGTTGAATTCAGTCTTAAAACAGTAATATCAACAACTTTCCAAAGTTGTTCTATCAGGTCTGAGGTATCTCTCATATCTTCAACTGCCACAGTATTCCCGAAAAATCCCCTATTCGCCTCCCTAACAATATGGTTTTGTTCCTTTTGTATACATTAGAGTATTCATTTTGGAGAATAGTGATTTACATAACAAGTCCGAAGAATACTGTTTTTTTAGACCAGTAGACAAGTCTACGGCTTGTTCTGGAATCTTATCTACTCGTCCAAAAAAATAGTTTCCGCAAAGTTATCAAATATACCTTCTAAAAATAGTAAACTCTCCCTACAAATCTGTAGTTTTCTTGTACTAATTTTCTCTAAATTACCGTTAGTCAGGTAATGTAACTTTATCCTGATCAAATCTTTCCGGAAACGGTTTGTTTGAAAAGAACAAAAATATTAGAAGCAATAAATTTTTGAGGTTCATCCCGTTTAACACCATATTATCGCGCGAAATTTTAACTCAGCAAATACTTACGATTTACTTTGCATAGTTGATAGTAACCAATTTAATTCCTAAACACGTTCCAGCAATGTGATATTATCATTATGCTCTGGATATCACGGAAGTTTAAGGGCGAACTCCTTAGTACTGGCTTAGAATAAATATCGGTTGAGATTGAGGCTTTTAAATTTTTTGGAAAATATTCAATATTTAACGAATTAAATACATGCTTAAAGGTATACGATAAAGAAATTTTAATAGTGGAAGATTTTTGTTAATTTGTAGTTTTACAAGGAGGTGACCTATAAGATCTTTTTTATATACTCCTCATCTATGTTTCTGCACAAGAGATCTAGGCTAATGAACAAACCTAGTATCCATCTGTTTTGGAGCTAGGTTTTTAGTCTTATCAGGCTCTTGGTAAAGCTATCCAGGTATTTGAAGCATTCGTTACCTTGAGAATAATTCAGATAGTGCGTTCCAATATCTTCGCAGAAACTGCATGTCCCTTTGTCCACTTTACCCATCTTACAAAAATGGTAATTGAGTCAGCAGTGTCCCATGAGAATTATTGTGATTACTCTGAGATCATATTTGTGTGGCTTCGAGAAAAATACCCTGTCTTTGCCTGTAATATTTTTGCTGTAGGCTGTACAAAGTTCCTTTTCACATTTTTGAAATTCTTATGCGCTGGAAAGAAGCTGTTATATGTATATATTTTCCAATTGTCTACTTTGACAAATATTATTAAAAAGTCTCGCAATTCACTCCATAAAATCGGAATTGCGGAATTGTGTTTTTCAAATCCACTCATGTGACATGCTGAAACTGAATAAATTTCAACGAAAACGTCCATTTTAATAAAATATCCAAATTGTTTAGTCTCCTGTCTCATTAACATAAAATAAAATTAACGTGAATCTTTCTGTAGGTATCAGTTCAAAACGTCTTCCTACTGATTTTTCATTATCTTGTCTCTTTCGAATTCAGTTGAACATAATTAGATGTCTAGGATAAAGACTACCTAATTTATCTAAATTTTTTCGAGTTGAAACAAGACAGATATTTCAAATAAGAGAAAACGGACGATCCGTGTAATGAAAATTCTAAGTAGATGAGAAAGCTCACTTTAACCACGACAAGACATTTTAAATGACACAATTGCAAGAAAATGTTTTTTTCTAGAAAACCTTTCTTTCTCTTTCGAAATAATTTATTGTTTTTGTCGAGAGGTAATTTCGACATTAGTTAGTTCTTTCAACCTTTTGGTTAGCTTTTATTTTGGAGCAACTGAAAACTGCCAAAGTTTTTATAGCGAAATTCTGAAAAAAAAGATGAAATTAGCAAAGGATGAGGGATTAGGAAGTTACTACATTTTGAAGGACTTGTGACGAAATATGATAAAGCAGATCATGCAGCATGAGATAATTGCGATGTTTCACAGATTAGTCAGTAAAAGGTGTATAACATAAATTGTGAAACTCTACATGTAGTACCTAAAATTAAACCAGTGCATTTAGAAAAAATAGAGGAAATTTTGGAGGACAACAGATATCGCGATGCGGTTTTCTGCATTGTGTTCAGGAAGGTCCCAGAAAAGACTGGGAAAAATGTGAGTTAGCATTTTTTTGGAAAACGCCTTCTGGGCCGCAAAATGCATTTTCCAATTACATAATTACTTGCACCATTATGAGAACGATTGGAAACTTCGAAAAATCGCTCGGAAATCGTTACTCGTTCATTAGAATTACCCGTGGGTGCACGGGGGTGGCTCTGTGGTGCGCGGGGGTGGCTCTGTGGTGCGCGGGGGGTGAATTGGGGGAGGGATGGCAGCGTGCATGAAAATCGTTCCAAACTCGTTACTCGGCGGTTTTCGGGGACAATTTGTTGTCTTGTTGTTGTCAATACTCCTAGCCTGAAGAGGATGAGACTATCTTAGGGAAAGGGAATTGAAATTTTCCATACCATCACTATCTACCACTGAATGTGAATCTTCCATAATGTCAATGCCAATATTTAAAAAAATTAATACTTGTCAAAACAACGTTAAGACGCTTTTCTACCTGACGAATCGTCTGACTGCTCCCAGAGAGATCGGACGATTGCCGATTTTGCATTAAATTCATAAATTCGATTTTGCCGTTGGATGTATGTATATAAATTTCCAAGCAGTGAATATCCAGGATCATATTTCCGTATTTTTCTACTGTTGTACAGAATGTCGACTTGTTTTTATTGGGATAGAAGATTAGATTGAAACGGAAATCACAAATCACTTGGTTCGTTTAAGTGAAGTTGCTTCGGTGGACAGTGGACAATCTAAAAGATTGGTTATAAATCAAAGCAATGGACTCTTATATATATTTTTGTGTCCTGGAATTCTGGAACGGATTCAAAACTGGGTGCTTGGATAGTTTTTTTATAATATATATTGTGTGAAATTTGTCTGTTATTTATTAGAATGAAATTTGAACATAATAAATAGTCTTGAGCTTTTTTAAGAGTTTTTATTATTGAAACGTGACTTCAATAACAATGGATTTTTTGGTTCACAGTGAGTGTCACACCAATATACAAACATACATATACTTCAATAACCTCAATGCAATTAAATTTTTATCATTATTTAGCTATAATTCATATAGATACAAAGTAAAACAAATTTCAGCCTTAGTTTTCACGATTTATAGTGTTGCAACAATTGCAAAGATTGTTCCTCCAACAGCTTGAACTTTCTCCAGCTCCTTAAACAAACAGCCCATTATATTTTTCACAGTTTATCATGATTCAATGGATGCGAACTTTCCGAATATCTTATACGAAGTGAGTGAACTCTACTTTTCCATACTATACCGAATCAATTTTGAACAGTACCCTTTACTAGATATTTCTTCAGTGTTTTTCTTTTTGATAAGCATATTATTATCTTTTTGCACAAATCACCTTTTTTATCATCAATCTGCTTCTTTTGAGGTCCCACAGATCTTCTTCCTTCCTCCAAAAATTGTCTGTGAATTTTCGCTTCAACCCTTATCAAGTCCCGAAGGTCATGGGTTGTCTTTTTGGGGTTCAGCTTGCTGGCGCTTCTCGAAAAAAAGATAACAGCTCTGGAAACAAATATCACAATAGGAACAAATTATCACCGCGACCTGGATTCTTAATTTTCGCAGCCAGATCCATTCTCTCCATTCCTAAACTCCAAAAATGTCTTAAATAAATCGATATTTTCCAATTAAACGTCTTCAACTACGTAATAATAGTATATTCTTCAACGAGTGCAGAATGATGGCTATTATTCACGCGGATGAATTTTCCAAAACGAGCAAGCGCAGTGAGTGAGTTTTGAAATCATCCAAGTGAATAATAGCCATTCTACACAAGTAAAAGACTATACTTTCTCCACGACTAAAAAGAGAAAACTTCCAGTGAGGATCGAACCTCGATCGATCTATTCATTTTAATTCATTTTAGTGTGAATTCTGATTATAATAGAATGTGATTGGCTGATGATAGTGAATTCTTTTTATTATTCACTGGTGTGAAGAATTTATATCATCATGCAGCTAAATATGTAAAAATAATTGGTGCGTTATTATTTAGTCTTGGAGAAAGCAATATTTGTGCTTTTCTACGCTCCAAACAAAGTTTTATTAAACTATTTTTCAAAAGCACCACTTTATGAACAAGTTGCATGAATAATTATTATTCCAATTCATTAACGTGTAATAACGTTATGCAAAGCATAGTCGAGCACAAACGTGTCTAATTCTCCTTGTATCAAAGCTTGACTAACTTCAATTATCTAGTTTTAATTACAAGGTAGCATGTTGTTGATACTTAATAAGTTAATATCCAATTTAACTTTGAACTAAGTCTTGTTTACTTAATAATAATCAGAGATCATGTTACATACAGCACGTTTTTCTTTCGAATTCCAACGACTGCGTAAAAAAATACTGATTTCATTTTATTGATCAAGCGGCGGTACGTAAATTTGGTAGAATAGAGTGGCTCTGACAGATTATTTATACAGCAACGAATGTCCTAACGACTTTTGCTGACAGGTATTATCCGGGAATATACATCAGCAAAACAATTTAGTGTACATTTTTAAATGGAACAAAAGTTTCGGTTAAAATTTAATTTGTTGAGTAAATTATTATTTCCCAAATGCTGTTGTCAGAACGGACAATGGCAGGCAGCTTGATTTTATCTTATTACAATGGGCTCGTTCCATAAATTTCAATGAAAATGTCACAAGATATATTGGGTCTCAACTAAGTATTTGCAACTAATAACGCCACTCTACGATTTCAAATTAAAATGAAAAAAAATATTGAAATTTGAATTCCTGTGGTAAAATGTTCCTGGAACGTGCACTTCACTGGATTCCATTTCTAGTAGACTATCATATCGTTGGAATGTCATAAAATGAAATATTTCATTTCCAATTTGCCACAGATATGATCTACTATGAATGGACCTTAATAAAAATTTGATAACAAAATTTTGCAGTCTTAAACTTCAAAATAATTTTTGATTGTCTAGCTGTAAAATTTTTTCTGTTGTGTCAGTTAGGGATAAAAAAATTAATTTCTACTTATTTTTTCTTGACAACGGTAGCTGGAACGCTACCGAAACGTTGAAATAAAGAATTTAAAAATATTGGGGTTTAATTTCCCAAGAAATTAAAAAAAGAATGTGGTAGGCTAGAGCCAATGACAAACAAGGAGATTTTGCGTTGTTGTCAGGAGTGAAAACTTTATGAGTAGGCTAGTTTTCTTTTTTCTTTTACATCTGTTAAACAGAGACGCAAGGTACTGTCAAAACGTACTCTTTTAAATGATCGGGTGCTTCTTATTAAAAAAGGTAACTCTCGCGTAGTCAAAGAAATTTGGAAATATATATTTTAAGCTGTAGTTTTCGACATGACGCCTTCAATGTAGGAAATAAAATGTGACGATGATATAAAATGATATATCGAAACAATTGTCAATTCTATTAGAAAACTAATATAGTGGAGTTATAAAGAAATAGTGTGTTCCATTAAAAACTTAAATGTAAAATCACTTTTAACATAGGAGGCAATGCTGTAGTGAGCGTTGAAGAAAAAACATTCCACTGTACATTGAATGTACCTATACTTATAGAATGAAAGAAAAAAAAACTTTAAATCTCTAGTATTACCGATTTAATGAGAATTAAATGTTCTCTATGTAGGTTGAGTTGTTTGAAAAACATGTGATATGACACACGCATAAATTGCGTTACCCTAGAATTCCGAAGAATTCGAAACTCGATTTAGTTCAGAATCGCTTATTCTTCTTCTTTTTAGGGGATTTTGAGTGCCTCCTAAAACAATAACAAATGCCATAACCTACAAATGTTTTGTTTATGTGGTTTATTGTTTTGTGTGTTTATTGATTTCCGGATTTGATTGAAATATTTGTGGTAGTATTTTTTATTAGTTTTATGTCTTTGAAAAGGTAAATAAACAGAAGCACTTTCTACTCTAAAATAACACAAACAATTACTAAAAACTGAACGTAGATGATGTAAATTGACAACTGTCAAATTTTTCTAGTTGACTCTTACTTTGTCCTAATCAACTGGATAGTCAAATAAGATTTAACAACAGATTATACTTTGAATCTGGCAACAAGGGCTTCTGCCATTGGTTTTATTAAAGCGGTTTATTTAAATCTGAAAAGATTCTTGAAACTAAATTACATAAATATTTATAACCTCTTGAGATAAATATCGTTATCATGGAAAAAGATAGGTTATTCTTAACCCTCCTGATATGAATCACTTGGTAATTCATACCCATGAAACTAGCCCATTCAACCGATAAACTAGATACTTAACTTACCATGGAACTTTGTGACGATGAAAATATGTTAAAAATTTTGCTAGTTCTCTGATTCACTTTTATCACAATTATAAAGCTTTCTGAATTATTGAAACGTTTCAAAAAAGGAGACTATTCATTACCTAACAAATAAACTTCATAAAAGTAAAAGCATTTTCTTCTCTTTTCTCCTTTTCCTTTTATGATCATAAATAAATCTATCCACGTATTTATCACGGCATTGGTTCTACTCTCCACACACAAAAACACGCGTGAAATGATTCCAATTCGACAGTCTTGCCAACAATCAAAAAAGAAAAATACCCAAAACATGTTTCTCGCAACCCACTACTGTCTAATTTATTGAGAAACATCTGGAAACAAACAGAAACTACGAAACAGGAAACCTTTCTGCCTTGATACACGTATATTTATGGAAAACGGGGTGGTTTCACACGCCATTTATCATTTGTTGGTAGCAAAAGTGGCTTGCGAAAGAGCAGTGGCTAATTTATCAGCCTTCACCACTGAATTTGAAGAACGAGGGGGAGACTGAGAAACGGACCTGTAGTCACTCCCTTTCCACTGCACTGTAGATAATAAACAAGCGATAAAGGGCAATAATTTGGGAATAATGGGATGATTTATTGTGGAAGGGTAGATTATCACTGTTGTCATATTGTCGCTTCGTTTGTTCCGAGGATTATTATTGAATGGATTTTAAAAGGCATTAAATTTGTCTTTATTAACTTTACTTGCTGCTTTTTCGGAAAATTGTGATTATTGGGAAAATCATTCCAGTACTTTGACACAAATCACTGGTTCTCTCCCATTTGAACTCCAAAATTGTTCATTTTACCAATTTAGCCAGTTGAACAGCTCTCTCAATTCCGAAGCGTTTCTGTACATATATCATAACTTCAACAATTCTCATAAGTTTAATTATGTTTTTCCCATTTCAACTGCGAACTATTACAATAAATCGTTTACATTCAGCGAGTTATAATTCGATATCAAATGTTTCTGTTCGCATTTCAACTTGAAATATAAAACTCAAATACTCTCGCAGTACAACTCCAATGGACCAAGAGCATTGAATTATTCGATAAAGTTTTCGGTAGCTTGCGAAATTAATTAGTTTCAGTAGAGAAATATTAAACAAGAGTGTAATGAGCTAGTTTTCGAAAAGCACTCCACTAGAAGCTAATTTACGCTTCACTATGATATCGTTTTACGAACGAGGACTGGTAGCTGAAATAAATATTTTAGTATTTAACATTTAACATAAAAATGCGGTGCGTCGACCTGTCACTGTAGTGGAACGTCTCTGATACAATAATAGAATGATATATTGTTTACTGGTCTTCATCTTCATCTCTCATGTCTTCTTTTGAATCATTTTTCATGTCTGTCTGGTCCCATTAAGGATGGCATATTGACCCACCCCAAAATCGTTCCTCTTTTTGAACCTAGTGCCTCATAGTTAGATAATATGTCGCAGTCTTGAGCTTTACACCACAAAATCTGCAGCTGGACTCTCCGCTATACAGCCGATTCCTATAGTTAGGGAGGCGAGGTCGCTAAATGGCGACATTCTTGAGCGCCGTCGAGACCTATCAAAATCGAAAGATGAAGTAATTTCGAAAAGAAAAACTCGTATGGTAGAAACCATTTTAGCGGTGGGTATGGCGTGTACGGTTTTTCAAAAATGTAAAAAAAAACAGTTACTTGGGCATTCTCGAGAGCGTCAGATATTCATACCACGTAAGTATGCCCCAAGTGCCTCTAATAACAACGGTATACTAATCTGCCGGTTTGCATGGTGGGGGTAGGCATATAAAGTAGTCAAAAATCCGGAAAAAAAATTTACTCGAGCGCGTCAGATTTTCGGAAGGGGTGTTAGGTAGGCCCCAAGGAAGCTCCCTAACGTTTTCATGATGCTTTAAGTTCAAAAGTTTCAGCTCTGGACAAAAATGTGAGGAGACCTTTTTTGTGTAAAATAAAGTTACCTTTTTTTATTTAAACTTGCAACTACGCGTTTTTTGGAAGACGAAATGCCTCCTCCACACTTCCGGTCATGCGAAAACCGGCAGATTTTGTATTTTTAGTTTTAGATTATATTCTTCAAAATAGAAAGAAATAAAATCGCGCTCGAGAATGTCGGATTAACGTTTTTTTTACAAGTTCGCGACCCTATAACTCAGCGGCGTCAAGGACTTATCGTCAGAATAATTAAATTTACTCTTAAAACACTAAGATCAACCTCCAATATCTTAATCTGACGCGCTCGAGTATTTCAGACTATCGATTTTTTTTACTAATCTGATCGTCTATCCTATGCGCGCGTCACTACATATTTAATACTTTCCAAAGTTGTTCTATTAGGTCTAAGGTATCTCTCATATCTTCAACTGCCACGCTCGAGTATTCCTGAAAAATCCCCTACTCGCCTCCCTAACTACTACTAATATTTTGTAATTGGTTGGCTCTGTTAGCCTCTGTCCCAACATATTAATGCTGGTAAACCTCTTCCTACGAGTTAGCTTTTTCACACCCAAAATGTCCTGAATCTAGTGATAATACTATTTCAGTTCATTCCTTCTTCCTGACAGTCTTTTACCAGTCTGGATGTTACCTTACGACCATTTTAAGTTGCCTGGCTGTCTGTGGATATATTTTTTCCATGACTGACAGTCCTGAATATGTCATTCTGGCAAATTGCAGTATAGCCAGGAATACAGAAGTAGGAATGTTTTTCTAGTGGGAAGAAAAATTTTGGGTTCCGAACTCCACTATACGGTCCTGCTCCTGTACATTTCCCAGTATTTGAGCTGTGTGTAGATAAGGTCACACCTTGAGATATCTAGACCTTTCTGTTAGGTATTCAAAGCTTTTATACTATTCGAAAGAAAAACAAAATAAAACATTCAGGGAGTATTTATCTAATTTCCCACAATGAATAATGAAGTGTTTTATGTTTCGAGGACCATGCTCCTTGGATTTGAAGTAAGAGTACTTCGGAATCCAGATATATGACAAATGATATGATTAATTTCGAATTTCTAATCGAGTTTATGAACAAAAGCTGATTTGACTGTCAAACAGCCTTACAACGTTTGTAAATGACAAGTGTAAATATAATTTAAAACTGGATTAAACTGTTAAAATCAATAATTGTAATATCGGTTTTATTTTGTTTTGTTTACCGGCCATTTATCAATTTCCTGTTTATCATTAATCAAAATGAAAATGAAAAGTTTACTGATTAAAAGATAATAATTATTTTTTGATGAAATATTAAAATATCATTATTAACATTTTGAATTGGAATGTTTTATTGGTTTTTCCGATTAAATGTTGGTATTTCGATACATTCAACAAATTATTTAATTCTGCATATGCGGTACAAAATAATTATAGGAAATTTAATATTAATTATATTAACAATATAAATACTTGGATATTTATGTCAGTTCATAACGTCAAATTGAAAAACGTGTCCTCCCTATACCAATTTCAAACAACTGATACACTTTTATTTTTACCTACGACCCCCCCTGTAATCAGTCAATAACACACAATCGGTATCAATGTAATGACGTCTATTACGCACTGTAAAAAAAACGCACAGCTGTAAAGTAAATCGCACGGCTTCCCTAGCAACATCTTAGCAACTGTCAATAGACGTCACCATTTTATTCAAAATTTACTATTTGAAAACATTCAATACGGCCATGTTTAACTATGAAAAGCCCAAAGGGCTAAGTATATGTATTGATTATAAAATTAAAAAATGGACGTTCGATTATCAACAATATATTAATAATGATTAAACGTTAGTTCTTTAATGTGCTTATTTCATTGGTAATAGAGTAATAGAGATGAAGTTTACCAAGCACCTCTAATTATGTAACTGTTATTTCTTATGCTTCTTATAAAAAATACAAGTACAAGTAGGTAAAGTATAGTACGTAACTCGTGTTGTAGAGCATTTTACGCACTCACGGAATTACGCACTCGCCGCTACGCGGCACCGTGCGTAACTTTTCCATTCGTGCGTAAAATGCTTCTTACCACACACGTTACGTAATATACTATTATTTAAACACATTGAAGTGACATTCACTGAAACTTAAAAGATCCATTGTGTACTCTCACTTCCACTTTGCTCCTGAGGAAAGTCTCGGAGACCAGTAGCTCCTTCACTCCTTTTTACCAGAGCAATTTTATGACATCTTCAGCTTCTCTGCTAGTTCATCTACTGATTTATTTCCTTCCAGTGTGCTGTGGAATCCACAGCAAGGTCCCACGACGAGTTGAAACTATCTGTATATTGCAAATTACTTATAGTAAAATGATGAAAATTTCTACGTTTCGGTCTTCAAATGCGATCTTTTCAACTAAAATATTTTTAAAGATGGTAGACTTATGGTTCTACCGGAAGTCGACTGTAACTTTGTTATTTAGAATAAAACGCCCTGTATATTAATACATTTTTCAAATCTACGTAAAATTTAAGTATACATTTGTCTGAAAACTTTTTTCGAAAAATGCATATTTTTTGAGTTATTGATGTTTTTGGAAAAAAATTTGACGGTTGCAGATCCTTACAAATTATTTTTTTAAGAGGATACCCTTAAAGATACGAAAATGGTTTCTGTTCGGTTGTTTTTAGCAAGGTCAGACCTATTTGAATATATGTTGAAAAATGTTTCATCTTATACAGGGTGTGTATAGAAATTGTTGAAAGTTTAACTTCATAAATATAAAATTTCTTAATTTTTTTAAATGGAACCACCTGATTTTTCCTATTTTAATGCATTCAGGGGTAGAAAATAAGGCAAATTCATGTATACTTTCCCATACCTAAACCTTACCGTTATCCAGATATTAAATGTTTTCTGTAAATTTTTAGAGATGCAGGATATCTTATTACAAATAAAGCACAATATGTTAATGTAACAACTTTTACCATGTATTAAAAGCAAATTCACATAATCTTTTTATTTCTTAGTGCTTATCAACGGGTCAAAATAAAATTTAGACCACATCTGCATCTCTCAAAATTTACAGAAAACATTCAATATCTGGATAACGATAAAGCTTAGGTATAGGAAAGTAAACATGAATTTGCCCTATTTTTTGCACCTGAATACATTAAAATGGAAAAAACCGGGTGGTTCTATTTAAGAAAATGAAGAAATTTGATGTTTATGAAGTTAAACTTTGAACACTTTTTATACACACCCTGTATGAAATGAAAAACTTTTTCAACATTGATTCAAATACGTTTGACCTTGCTCAAAGCAACCAAACAGAAACCATTTTCATATCTCCAAGGATATCCTCATAAAAAAATAATTTGTAAGGATCTGCCACCGTCAATTTTTTTACAAAAAAATTATTAACTCAAAAAATATGCATTTTTCGAAAAAAGTTTTCAAACAAAAGTATACTTAAATTTTACGTAGATCTTAAAAATATATTAATATACAGGGTGTTCTATTCAAAATAACAAAGTTGCAGTCGACTGCTTCCGATAGAACCGGAAATCTGCCATCTTTGGAAATATTTTAGTTGAAAAGATCGTACCCGAAAACCCGAACGTAAAAATTTTCATGATTTTACTATAAGTATTTTGCCATATACAGATAGTTTTAACTCGTCGTGGGACACCCTGTATACTGTTCTCGCCTAGTTCATTGAGTTTGCCTAGGCATTCCCACACCATTTTGCAACTAACTACTAAACAAGAGCTGTTTGACCATCCGACATTATGATAATCCCTTGCCTTTTATATCTTTTGTCAATATTGAACTGGGCATACTCTCTTGAAAGATACTTAGAGTTTTTCCCGAGCTTTCAGAGTGCTTTTTTCCTGGCCTGTACACTCCTACTGCTTTTGAACCTTCTGTGTACTGGACATAACAACCCCACTATGAGTCAACAGGAAATTATGCTTCCAATACTTTTTTTTTCACACCATAACTAAAAGATAGGAATTTTCAATTTCCTTATATACAAACTCTGACTACATACATAAAATTTTTCTTGTTAAACGCTGGAAACGTTTCGTGTTTCTTAAAAACGATCACATTTATCACACTTCGACACCAATAACATATAATTTTAAAAGTGACTGTGGTGGGTATTTACTATTTATTATGTGGAAAGGAACACCCCAAACACGGCTCTACACTTAGTTCACGATAGCTGCTCTCCAATATTATTTTTATTGTAGGCAGCACTGAGGTGAGAGACAAATTTATTCAAGAAACGCTGTGTGAAAATGTTGACGGTAATGGTTTGAAAACATGCACATAAAACGATAGGTATTTCTCACTTGGTAGTTCCCAAATTTTTATGAAAAACTTGTTGCCTAGCTAGTAGTAGCTAGTCCACTGAGTGGAGTGTAAATAGTATGCTTTAATGGGCATGATAACAGTCACTAAGAATCACTGAAATATTGTTTTGACATAATTATATAGGATACAGAGATTCTAAAGGAATCACCTAGTTTTATTTCACATGTGATTACATTTATTTTAGTAAAAATATAAGCACAAAATTTAACCATCCGCCATCTTATCTCAAACACTAATCAGAAGAGAGTGACGTCGTACTTTCGCAAATATCTGTGATCCGAACATCTGTTTTGAATTACATTGTGGAACCGTATACCATCCATACACATAAGGATTCATCTCTATGATAACTAATCGCACAAAATGAATCAAATTTTGTTTATGTATCAAAATAGACTTTTAGCCCGCAAGCTGTCAAGTGTTTGAAGTTTGACTTTGACACAGATCATAGATAACCTATCGACACCTATGAATGGTATTTACGAATTGATGATGTCATAGACGCTATTATTATTCTAGCGTTTTGGCGCATAATTTGAAATGTGTTTTTAAATTTGAATTTTTCCTTTAAAAATTTTTTTCTTACAGAAATAACATTTATAGAGATAAAGTATTTACAGGAAAACATCGTGGAGCAGTTTTTCAAAATCAGTCATCATGCCTATTTGTCACAATACTAACCCACAAGTTGTTTTTGTGGTCTGGGACCCTATTCTCAAACCGTGACATATTTTGTCGCATGCGA
Source organism: Galerucella tenella (assembly GCA_910591685.1). Lineage (NCBI taxonomy): Eukaryota > Metazoa > Arthropoda > Insecta > Coleoptera > Chrysomelidae > Galerucella > Galerucella tenella. The sequence continues at coordinate 18,880 of CAJUYH010002841.1, forward strand.
GAAATCCTCTTTGTCGAATAAAATCTGAATATTCTTATTCTCAAATGTCACCTTCGCAAATTTTTGATAGAAAAATTGTAGAATGATCAAAGGCAGTCGACAATTTATGTCGAATGCGAGAATTTCATTACTTGCGAAATTTTTAGGTTAACGTTATACATGTCAAAAGTGGAAACACTCAAAACATTGTTTAATACTTTTGTTAGATTCTGTTTCAGAAATTTTTGTAGAAAGAAAATGGCAGCTTTATCAATTGCTATTGAAAATTTAGAAAATCAAAAATGTATCAGCGGCCTCGAGAGAGACGAGGAATATATAGAAGCGCTTTTACATTTTTATCTGACAGAAAGTTTATTAAAACTTTCATATTAACTAAAGAATTAGCTAGAGAGCTAATCATTATTCTAGAACCCTTAATAGAACAAGGGAATCGTGCAAGTGCATTATCTCTTGAAGAAAAGGTATTTTCCAGATAAAAGAGGCTCATTTTCTTTTTCTTGCATTAAATTTATTAATGTTTGTTTTTGGTTTTGGGTGCAATAATTTTTTTGGTTTCACTTTCCATGTTTATCTTGTTATTCTTGTTCTACATTCGAGTAAGTACATTGTACATTCTAACTTCTAACAAATAACCAAATCATTACTGTCATTTCATTATTTCACAACTTCACAAGATAAGTGGCATGGAACACGATATAATATCGAAATTCCGGTGTTGCCAGTTCATGTTATTCGACAAAATTTATCTCATGCGACTTAGATGTCGAACCCATTTGAGAATGCCATATGCCAATGTTGTGCGACAATTTCTATCGACATATGTCGAATACGACAAATGTCATTCGACATTCGAGAATAGGCCCCCTGGCGTCCAAATCGGATTATAATTAGAATACTAGGAGTGTATTTTTAGTTAAACAAACCGAAAGAACATAATCACCAAAAAGTTTATTAATATAATGCAAATCTAACGTTATATTCATCATATATATCTATAAAATTCCTTCCAGAATACGATTTTGAATAAGTTTTTGATGCAGAAGTCCCCAAACAATTTCCTTTCTCTGTAGGAAATTCCTCAAAGGTCAATAAAAGTCCAATTTTACGGAAAATACGATTCATATTAAAATCGTATTGACCAAATGTGGCCTGGGAATTGTGAATAAAATACGTCTTTCCTCACGAACATTGTCCTCTTTTCAAGTGTAGTACGTCTTTGTGTAATTTTTGGAATACGTTTTCTCTACTGATTTACCTGCTATTCCTCTGGAACGGATTTTATTTGTGAAAATATAAAAATGGAATATTCTGAAGGAATTTCTGATACCAAAGGAAGTACGAGTTTAAAATGTTCACATTTTCTTGGATGGTATTTTTTTGCGGCCATCTTTAATATATTACATTTTACGGGGAATATTGATTGGAAAAGCATTTGTTCTAAATCTTGTAGGTATTTCCACCCCGTGTATCAATTTATTAAACGAACAATTATATTAAAATGAATGTTTTTTTTATTAATAAAAACTGAAACTGAAAACAACAATTTCGACTATGTTTATCTTCATATTGGAATTAGTTATTAGCAATTTGATTTTATTCAATCTCAATTTGAAAATGTTAGCTCACAATACAAATCTTAATTTAAAGTAGCAAAAGTATAGCTACACAAATGGGAATTTCACTGTATCAGGATATAGTCCAGTAAATGAAGGAGGAAAAAAAGGCAAAGTTAACATTAATGACGCCCTGTTTTCATCTTCCGGTTGGAAGTTGCATTTGGTACATCATTAAACATGAGACAAAGTTCTGCATGAAAACGCGTGCGATGGCGGAGAAAATGGCCCCAAAAGACCAGGAAAATAGGTTTTCAGCCAATATCTCCTAAAATATGGCAGTTAGAGATTTTCGGCTCAGATAAAAATTGAAGTTCAGGTCATTTTCTACAAAAATGGTCCCGATGATGTTTTTCGCAACATTAATATTTCAGCGAGATGGACCTCACCAGTGGACCTGAATCTAGCAACAATCAGCTTTGCACATATGGCATTAGGCTTTTGGTAGGGAAAACTGAAAATGCCTCAAGAGTGAAGAATATTTACCCATAATACTCAGCAACAATTTCTTGCAGATTCTCCGCAAATTTTTGCAAATTTTTTGCAACCAGACTGATTAAGGTTTTTGGAATAACGAGTTATAAACGTTCTCCATGTTTCATTTATTATAGAAAAATATATTTTTTTTATTTATTTATCAACGGGAGAACCCAATATAATGATACAAGAATAATACATTATAGACTAAAATATTACATAGAAAATTTTTAACAAAAGTACAAGAGATTCGCGGGTTAATTGTCCGTGAATTGATGAAAAAAGTATAAAAAAATACATTGCAATTATGACATAAATCTGTTCGTCACCAGTCATCATCTGATTCTTGGTCAAGAACTTCTTCTGGGTCTAGAGCTCCCTCTAGCTCTACCCCGTCAACAACTTCTTCCGAGTCTACAGTTTCCTCTTATTCCACCTCTTGGGATAACAAATTATCGCTGTATTTATAATTCGAACACTGGCGAACACGAACCACAAATAGACGAGCAGACGACACGAGCGCCACGTAGAGCACACGCGCGGCGAACGACGGAGGAACGAAAGTAATAAATTATTATAGCGTATACATATAGATATACTGGTTTTTCCCCGGGGTATCAAAGGTATGACTTATATACATCGATGGAAAGGTGGGAGTTCCCCCGTTACACTAGTTAAGGTGTTGAAATGTTAGAAATAAAGAGCAGGGAGAAAAAAATCACCAAAAAAAGTGCGTTTTTTCCTTGAGCCCGCGTTTTCTAATTTTATTGAAAAATGGACTTCGTCAAAAAAAGTAATTGCACAATCGAAAGGTAGACATTCTTAGCTTTCAAATGATGTATCATAGAGACCAATCGGATCATGTATAAATTTGTAATTTATGGTTGTTCACAAAACTTCCCCGCGATCCAAAAACAGCAAAAATTTGGGATTCAATAAACAACGATTAAATGAAAATAAAATAAAAAATTAGGGTATACAAATTTCAGGGATGACAAAGGACCTTATAAGGACCCATAATCAAGAAAATTTTGAGTAAACTAGTGCAATACAAAAAAAAATAGGGACAAATTCCTGGCGAGGTCAAAATTGCCCGGGATCAGAAAGTTTGACCCGTGTTCCGATATGGCCAAAAGAGTCAAGCGTTACTCAAATCACAGGGTATGATAGCAGCAGAACTCCTCTTTCACATGAATTTTGAATTATGAGAAAATATGCATTTTTCACAAAGTTATTGAATAATTTGTCCCCTCGCTGATGTGTGAATACACGGACTGTGCTCTCCGGCATACAGCACAGAAGCTCATTATTCGAGGTGTGCTTGGTGCCGGTTTTCTCGAAACCGGTCAAATTTTCGAGAAAAATCATGAGGACCATTTTTGTAGGAAATTAACTGAACTTTAATTTTTATCGCAACCAAAAATCTCTAACTGCCATATTTTAGGAGATATTGACTGAAAACCTTTTTTTCTGGTCTTTTGGGGCCATTTTCTCCGCCCTCGCACGCGTTTTCATGCAGAACTCTATCTCATGTTTAATGAGGTACCAAATGCAACTTCCAACCGGAAGATGAAAATAGGGCGTAATTAATGTGAACTTTTTTCCTTCATTTACTGGAATAATAGAGCTACATCCCAAACTAGCTCCACTATGATGTGAATATTTGTCACGAAGAGTAATGATGCTGTTAGTAAATGATTTAATACGATCGGTGAGTGACATATTGGAGAAAACACTGGCATGTCCGGAAACTTTGAAGTTGGAGGGTCAATTTCAATTTAAAAATCCCGGAAAAACGCATTTGAGTGAAAAAAGGACATGCTAAAAAATTTTACGTGGTACCTATTCCAGACAAGGTAAACATCCATTGGCAATTTTAGATAAGCCTGAAATTGAATAGCAATCAACGATGGGGGCTTATAGAGTGAACCTAAACCAATAAAGTAAAGTGTACACAAAACATGGAATACTTAAAATTGTTTGCCAAAAATGACCGATATAATTTAAAAAAATATCAATAAAGTGAAGCGCTTTTGTTTAAAACCGGTAGATACGTTTTCTCGGCATTTTAAAATTTCAATTACTTGAAAATATTGACCATCGTTTCCCATCTACCAAAAACAATAGGAAGTTTGTCTAAAATGCTATAATGGTATATTCAGGCAGCAATTAATACTCTGTCAAAGGTAATAGTTGAATTCTATTATATACAATACAATACAAGGAATTCTAGAATGAAAGTGGTAAGGTTATTACTGACTTACTGACCAAATCTTTTAATAAATAAATATAATAAAAATACAAGCAATAAAATAAAATATGTTTAATAATGAACGTATTTTCACTAACATTGGACAAATCAACATATTGTGAAATGAAAGTAGCTATAACCTCAAAAATCGATGTTACAGTAGAAAAGTCACAAACAACGCGGCAACATAACATTATTTCTGGGAGTGACTATTTCACCGTCAATAATTGGAGGCTTCTTAATGAAAATTTTAACACAAATTTTTACATCGAGGGACGTCTAAACCAAATAAAGCTATATTGCTCATACATCATTTTGGTACAAAAGTTTTTTTTATTGATTGGGTTATTTTTAGAACCGATTAATTAACAAATTTAAGTATATGCACTTTTCGATAGAAATGTAGCCACACATGCGATAGAAATACGACCTTGGTGACGTAAGCGCAACTTTATTTGGTTTTACTATATCATGCTTTTTCGGTAGATAAACTATCCAGAACACTTCAGTAAAAAGGAAATTTTCGAAAATTACAGGACTCGCGAAATACCATTTTTTTAACAAATAACACATTTATGAAAACAGTTTAGTAACTTTAAAACTTAGAGTAAGGTATTATGAATGTGGCCACCTAACAGTCCAGAATTAAATCCGGTTGATTATTCAATTTGGGGAATTTTCGAACTAAATTTGTATGAGGGACAACAATTTGAAACAATCAAGCAGCTCAAAGAAAGAATGCAGTTTGTTTGTAACAATTTTGAACAGGGTGCAATAAATGGGGGAATTAATTTATGGCGCAGACGACTTCAAGAAGTGGTAAACAATAATGGTGGCCACATTCATAATATTTTACTCTAAGTTTTAAGGTTACTAAACTAATTTCGTAATTGTGTTATTTGTTGAAATGTTATTTAAATATCTTCTGTAAGTTTCTTGTGGCATTACTAACTTATTCTTTTTTCTCTTATTTTCTGGGAATCGAACCACAATAATGTTTTTTATTTTTTATTTCGACGTTTCGGTAGCATTCCAGCTACCGTTGTCAAGATTAACTAGTAATAAAATTAATTAAATAATTTTTGGTCCCTATCTGACACAACGAGAAAAATATGTCTAGTTGTCATATTTTTTAAGTCTGACCCTGTACATTATTTTTGCTTCCAATTTTACAGTCATGTTGAGGACATGTTTGGCTATAAGCCCTGCAAAAAGAAAATGAATCGCCCAAAAAACAAAAAAAAATAATTTTAATTAAAAAATGTACTCCTTTATTTCGACCTACAGTGTACATTGAATGATACAAATTATTTCGTGAAAATATTATGGCTTAGACTCTTTTGCTCCTTCTAGCGAGCTACCACTGCTTCTGACAGAAACGACATATGACAAAATACTTGATTTAATGAATAAAACTCTTACTATTAATTTTTTTCCCCACAAACACGTCCAGATAATATTTATTTTCCAATATCGCAGTCCGAATAAGCAATTTTGTATTCGCTACTTCCAACTTTTCTTTCTTTTATAAAATGAACGTCTCGAATCCTTCATAACGTTACAGATTACTCAAGATAATAAGACGTGACACATCAAACAATATGTTCCACGATACAAAAAAATAGTGTAGATAATACGACAAAGCAAACAAGAAATGAAACACAACCTTACAAGTCAAATTCTCCCGATTCCTTCTTGATTTAGTATGACGGGCACGTTGTTCATCGATCGTGTTCCTGGATGTCGAAGCAGGATAGCTGGTGGTTTGTAAGGAAATTTATGACTTTGTACACAATTTCCCTTGGGTCAACAGTCACGCCAATTTAAGGAGCACTATCAGTATGTTGATTGTAGACACTTGGGGTTATATATGTTGGCTTACATCATCTTGGATGTTTTATGCAAGGATGCATTCCGTAGTATTATTCGATATGAATGATGTGTGTTTGGATTGGGAAATTGTTCTTGTAAGAATGACTTTATTTTGATTCAGGGCAGCAATAAAAATGTACCTACATAGAGATTGGAGTTAAAATATTTTTAATGAAAAAATTATTAAGCAATAAAAATTGTGGTTGATTGGATGAAATTTTGGATACGTTTTACTACTAATTGAAAATTTAAATCATGTCTAAGTAGCAGGATTTTCAATGTGAAATCGTTCACCCTTCAGCAACTCTTTCACTAGACGATATTCTAACTTGAAAAAAAATGTTTGACGGAATTGAGAACATGGTTTAGAAGTTCCTGACTAGTATTTATTCTTTGAAGATTACCTTTCGGTTGTTCTATAAAGCGACAACTGAATTTCACTACTTCTGCCGATCCCATCATGGGAAAACTGATTATCCAGAGAGTTCCGCACTATCGACAGATAAAAAGGATGTGCTTCATCCTGCATGCTCTTCTTCAATTGAGCGGTAACATTTACTATCTTAAGTGACAATAACGACAATCAAGTTAGACCAGAGTGAAACATTATACTTTGGCAAGTTTATCAGAAGCCTTGAAAGGAATGCAGTCGAAAACATTCGATATTGCCACGTTTTACTATGAAAAAGCTAAAGTGCTAAGTATCATTAAACGTTAATTATTTAATGTGTTCGTTCCCTTGGATTTTTTCTATCAACAATATTTCTTCAATTTATGAATATTAAAAGATTTCCAAATTTGTTATGGGCTTCTTCAAGCTCTGGCAGCGTTGTACGAGAACCATAATTACTTACCACACCCTCCGAATGACATAATTGGTGATTTTTATGGACCTGCTGACTTCTTATTGGCAAGCGCATGCGTGTGTTCTTTCCTCTCACTTCGCCGATTGACTGATACTGATTTATCCAGTGGTGTTGATGCACCATGCACCATGTTTTCAATGTGTCGTACGCACTTAAATATCATTTGTCTGATCTGATTTCCTAATCTCAAATCAAAAACTGCTGAAGAAAATGTTCTTTCTAACCGTACTATATTTCCATATTCCCCATATTCCTCGACGAAAACCGAGAGCATAGTTGTTTTACAAATAACATAATTTAGAGAAGCAACAACCAATATTAACTTCAGCTACTTAGCAATTTTATGATGCATGGAAACAATTCCATTCAAATCAACAGCATACAAGATTGATATAAACCAAAGTTGATTTCCGTGGAATATTGACATGGTAGGAGGATCAATAGCGTGTTTTATATCGTATAAAATAACACAATTTCTTGATGGAACAATGGAAAATAATTTTCCCCTCAATGAAGTATCGATTGGAAGTAATATCGTTCTCATTTCATTTATTTATGTTCTAATTAATTGCAATTATTAGTGTAATGTTTCCAAAAAAAAACTCTTTTCTTTTTCAATTGAACAAAAATTTCAACGAATATATCGATAGCTCAAGTTGAAATTTCACCGCACCTTTTTTTCACACTATTTGAATATAAATGAAATTTCTTGTTATGGGAAAAACGATTTTTTGAAGAGATTGACCTAATTTGCATCATTTCAATCAATACGCACAATTTCAATACACATTTTTTGTTGATGTCATTTTGGTACCTCACCACTTGTCTAAAATTATATAATTAGGAAATATTTCTTCAGGAACGCTTATACACCAAACGGCAAATTGTTACACGTTCTTGTTACCTTTATCTAACACCGGAACCTAATATCTATTCATCTCTCTCTCGATTTTGAATGCGAATTTCCAGTGATACGTGGAAGTGTTCATCTTTATCCAATATTCATATAATAACCTTCTCTGTCTTTGTCCGTGCAAGTTAGATTTAACAGCTGTAGATTAATGTTTTCCATTCACATGTCGATAACTTCATAGCACAAAGGTGACGTCACAAACGCAACTGTTCAAATGGTATGAAATTCGAATGTATTGAGAAATGTAGCTCAAATTATGGTATAAAATTAATCCCAATGGGTTGAGTTTGTTCTTTTGTTGCACAATTCATTGCATTTTTTCTCAGCTTATGAAGTTATTGGAACTTTTATAAGGTCAAGCTGTAATAATAGTGCTGCCCTTATAGTGACATATACGCATGTGCATTTGATGTTTTGAATAAGGGAAACATTATTGGAGAGTTATTGGAACTTTGATAAGGTCAAGCAGTAATAGTGCTGTCCTTATAGTGACATATACGCATGCGCATTTGATGTTTTGAATAAGGGAAACATTATTAAGGTTAGTGCTTGTCCTTATTTGTGTGCGATTACTGATGTGTACTATTCCGACTTTATTTCATGTTTGATATCTATATGTCACAATTTGTAGGTGATCTGTTTTATCTGTGACACAAATGGACTGGACACAACCTAACTCTTAATAATAGATTTAAATAGATTAAATGAATATAAAATAATAATAATAAATATTTTCCAATGAAGATAAAAACGTATGTACTTAAAAAAGTGAGGTCACATTTTTAAAAACATTGTACCTATCTTGATATAATGTCATTATGGAGTTTCATGTTTCAATAACTCCAAATTTTAAGTCTGTTTTAAGGTCGAGCACTATTTATTTAAGGTCATCACAATTAATGCAAGGCAGTAAATTCGTGTTTCCAATAACTCTATTATTTCAGCATCCATCAATGAAATTTTCACTCGTTTTTCACGTTTGCCGGCATTAAACAAGGACACAAGGTATATAGGAGCACAAACTTCCAGCTTCAAAAGTTAGTTGCAGACAACCGCAACTAATATCGCACAATTAGTTCTTGGAAAACTATTTTAGGAAGTGTTTGAGGACATTAATGGCGGTATCGTGATTAATGAATCATACGTCAACAGCACAAAATTGGTCGCTTGTTAGGCGTATCGTGGTTACCACAATAATTATAATTGTTCAGAAGAATTTTTAGATACACAAAGACGGATTTATATTTTCTTGTATTGTACCAATACAATCGTGACTTCCCTTGTTAAGGGTGCTTATAAAACAAAATATGTGAAGAAATGTCAGATTGAATGTGAGTACTAAGCAAGGAATAGTAGACTTAAATTGACAAAACATAAAATATATCAACAAAGGGGAGTAGAAAATAAAACGAGGAATAATAATGGTAAGTATTATTATTGTTGCATTTTCATACAATTTACATTTCCGAAGGAAAATCAGTCAACGTTGAAATCAATAATTCATTTCTGTTTTCATATTCATTCAAAATCCTACGTCTCCATGAAAGTTATTTACCACTTTGTTCGCAGCACGACCGAAGGTGCGAGTGCGAAAAATTACTTCTCGATTAAGCTGGGCACAATGTTTTTTGTAACGAATAATTTGAAATGAAAATAAAATTTAAACATACTTAAATAGAATTTATTTTTCTATTTGTCAAAGTTGATTTATTTGACATTTTCCACCATTCATAAATTCAAAAATTTAATTCATCAAAATGATTGAGAGTGATATAGTCAAAAGCGCTTTTATCGTGCGGGCTCTAAGGTCTCTAACCATATGTATAAAATCAGAAGACACAAAGGTTACCAAAATCTTAGATTACAAATATGCAAGGAGAAAATAATGATGGTAGATGTTTCCTGCACAATGGTTGACAAATTTCCACTTTTTCATCCATTCTCGAAATAATCTATTCATATTTTTTTTTCTCTTATTTTTTGGGAATCAAACCACAATAATGTGTTTCATTTTTTATTTCGACGTTTCGGTAGCGTTCCAGCTACCGTTGTCAAGATTAACTATACCTCATTTAAAAACCAGGAGGAGTGATTTGAATTTAAGTTGGCAATTCTGTAGACCTCTGATTGGTCAGATTCAGCCCAGTTTCACACAACACTTAATAATATTGACATCAGTTGATAGTTTTCATTTTTGATAGTTCTGACAGATAAATAAATAAATATTGGATGAAAACCCAAAAATACTCTCAAGCAGTGGGTACATTATTACTTTACATTTATTTTAAATAGTAAAGTCGGTTTAGCGAGTATTAAGGAGATACTGAAGTAGAGGAACATTATTTAGTGCAGAAAATATTGGTGGAATACCAGGACTTTTGAAAAATTGTGATGAGTGAATAAAAAATGTCCTTTGAAGAACAAAAATGTTCTGGACAAAATTTTGCAAGCTTCAAAGAAACGTTCAGACTTTCTTGAAACAAATTAAATTTATCTGTGTCACCTTTTGACGAGTCAAATGTAGGTACTATTTATTTGTTATATACATATTTGGGAAGAAATCGTCAAAGTTCATCGGAAGAACATGCCATGGAAGATATAAAACAATATAGAAAAGAATGGGTTTGGTAGAAAATACATTATTGGTTTTTGAAGTTAAAAAGAAGGAAAAAGGTACCTCAGAAGTATTTGAAAAGTGGTTTATTACACTTAATCCGGCAACATAAAGATAACTGTTGGAAATGTTTAAATTAATACTGCATATTGCTCTACAATGCTATTAATTTTGTAGTATTGTTATTGCCAGAACATATTATCAATTGTCATATTCTTTTCAATTTAATTGTAATAAATATAATTGAAGTAACTTGACTATCTGTAATTCTCCACCATCAACAATGACCATAATTTTTGTTTGTTGTCGATGTGAATCTGAATCTTCTTATGTTTGAATAAGAAACGAAACAGGAAAAAGTCTTACATTTTGTTTAATGCGTAGGTACATCTGAAAAATATACTGCAGATCAGAGGAGAAATCGACTTATGACTGATGTCTTTGCTATCAAGGCATATTTAATATATTTGGAACACGACTGTTGACTACGTTTTCGGAACACATCCTTTAGTAACTAATCTGGTAACTTTTAGTGGTGTGAGTAAGGCTTTTCAAATTACTCCTCCTGGTTTTTAAATGAACTATAGTAATAAAAAATTTTTTGGTCCCTATCTGACCCAATGAAAAAATATGACAACTAGACAATCAATAATATCTACAAAACTTTGTTGTTAAATTTCATTAAGGTCCATTCATAGTAGAACACATCTCTGGTAAAATGTAAAAAAAAATATTTCATTTTATGACCTTCTAACGATGTGATAGTCTACTAGAAATGGAATCCAGTGAAGTGCACGTTCCAGGAACGGTTTTTATTGGGATAGCGATTTTTTGCCCCTTATTTTGGAAATGTTGTTAATAAAACGCGTTTGTTGTTACTTTTTTGTGTATGATTATTATTGTTTTCAAAATATGTATAACTCAGTTTGGTGATTATGTGTATGGAAGTGTGTATCGATTAACAACAATTCCAATGATAAATCATAAGAAAACCTGGATAAAAACTTATGATGCTATCCCGATAACGCAGGTAATTAATTATTGGAAATTTCTCTTTCTAACATTGGTAACCAAATTTGACTACATTCGGCTGAAATACTAGCTACACATTTATATGCATTTAGTTGTATTAAAGCACTTTCTTTGATTTTTCGTCTTTTATTATTGGGCACTTTCAATATTTTTTTTTATTGGTGAACCATTTCACCTATTTAAAGCACGCATCAGCGTGTTTAAATCGAACTTTAAAAAACGAGCGTGTTTTAAAGTTACCGTGGCAACATCAACAACTCAAGAAACGAAGTCTGAATCTATGGTCAAAATCATGTCCAAATGACAATTTTTTTATTATGGATCTGACAGGAGTAATTTGTAACGTCAAAACTTTTATTCGGACAATATTTAACAATGTCAAATTTATAAATTAAAATGGAAAGTGCCGTTGGTATTGTTTGAAATATTAATATTTCGATTTTACAAATTTCGGGAAATGGTATTTAAATTAATACTATTGACATTCACAGAACTTAATAAGGTCGTGCCGTCGTGCTCGAAAAATCGCGCGTGTTTTAAAGACCTCAATATCCACTTATACTTTAATATACTAATTTTTGTCGAATCCCATTGAATTACGTGACTCAAAGAAACTCCTTATCTTTGATATATTTTTTATGTTCACTTATTCGGATTCGGACTTTCAATGGTCTAGATGTTTCACCTGAATAGAATTTGTCGCATCCACAAGATATCTGATATATGCAATTTTTTGAAGATTGTTCTTCATTTTTTGGTTTTGTTTTTGTATTGTAGATCTCAACGTATTGTTAGATTTGAAGCTAGTTCCAATATTGGATTGATTACCAAATACACAAAATCACCAAACTGAGTTATAGATATTTTGAAAACAAAAATAATCATACACAAAAAAGTAACAACAAACGCGTTTTATTAACAACATTTCCAAAATAAGCGGAAAAATACGCTATCCCAATAAAAACCGTTCCTGGAACGTGCACTTCACTGGATTCCATTTCTAGTAGACTATCACATCGTTAGAAGGTCATAAAATGAAATATTTTTTTTTACATTTTACCAGAGATGTGTTCTACTATGAATGGACCTTAATGAAATTTAACAACAAAGTTTTGTAGTCTTAAACTTCAAAATATTATTGATAGTCTAGTTGTCATATCTTTTCATTGTGTCAGATAGGGACCAAAACATTTTTTTATTACTAGTTAATCTTGACAACGGTAGCTGGAACGCTACCTAAACGTCGAAATAAGAAATAAAAAACATTATTGTGGTTTTATTCCCAAAAAATAAGAGAAAAAATAATAAGTAATGCCACAAGGAACTCACAGAAGATATTCATATTGTCACTTTAAATTGTCAAGTCACAAAACTGACATTTGAATAAAAACTTCGCTGGTGAAAGACGTTTTAGAATCGCTGAAAACTAAATACATATCGTTTTTTCTCCCGTCAAACTTGCAATAGTGAAGCTGAGAATACACCTCCTGGAATTAAAAAGATGCGTAGCAAGCAATTTCTCGAAAGTTTATTATTAAATCAATAACGTTGATCACATTACCTACTTATATTCGTCTTATTGACACCAGCAATCAACTTGAGTGACAGCTCTGAAGTGGTTTTTGCGTGCCATATCATGTCACTTTATTCCGAAGGATCTATTTCTCTCTTTTTTCTTCTTCTTATCATTTTTATGTCAATCCCTTTGTACTTGGCATATTGAAAAGAAAGTGAGCTCTCAAATAAAAAAAGATATTCGCAGTAAATTGGAAAGTCAACATTGAAGCGCCTCCGAAAAAGTCCGAAAAGTATAAAAGTGAACGGTATTGGAAAATATATCATGAATGGTCAGTCTACTAATTTAGAGAACGGATGATTTTTGTTGAGAACGTTAATTGGTTTTTCAGTCGACTATGCACAAAGTCTCGATAAATATTTTATAAAATATTTAAAAAAAACCAAAACTATAAATGGAAAATAATTTTTTGTATTAAAGAATAGAACCACCTAACTACCGACAAGTAAATTCACTTCGTCGATTAATGGGTTACCGAAAATTTCCTTACCCCTCCTATCGTCTGGCGAGTTCTGGCTAGTTTGAAGCGAGTTTTGAATGTTGTATAATCATAGCAGACGTGTGAGGTGCCAGAGAAAAGATGTACCAAAATTTCCAAACGTTCCGACGCAAGTGAATTTACTTGTCGGTAGTAAAGTTAGTGTACGGTGATAAAACCTCATTCCATAATTCTCATAATGTCTTCAAATTGATCAAACTGTCTATTAAAGGCATTAAAGTGCAATTTCTGTAATTATTTGGACATAGTTTTGGTTACTGGATTCTGAAAGCGTCAAATATCTTCAAAAATAGCTTAAAGGAAGTGGAAATTATTATATTTCACAAATATAATTATATTTTTTATCTTCAGTCCGTTTCGTGTGGTATAATCATTATTCTTTTTGTTGTTTATCAATTATCAACAAACACTTATTTGAATTTTGAATCAAATTATCCTATAAGCGTGATAAGAGGGTTAGTAAAATCTTTATACGATAGGACTAAAGAAGAAAACTAAAGTATGTTTTAACTAACGATAATATATTTTAAATTCAACCACCCACTTTTTGTTTATATTTGGTGTAAATGAAATCTGAACAGTGAGTTTTTGTTGCGGGATGAAATCTGGATCCTTTGATACACCTTAACAAAGCTAGTTACATAGTTTTCATTAGATTCAGTTCGTTGTTTGAAAACTTTTAACAACTACCTGGTAAGACATACCTATCTAAAGACATATAAAGGTGCATAATTCTCCTTGATTTTCCATTTCTAACAACTCCGTGTCGAGAAGCCACACAAAAACCAGAACACAAAAGAGACTTTTAAAATCGGAAGAATAGAAGTTTAATCTCGAGATTTCTCCCTTGGGGTAATACATATTTTCAAAGTTTTAATTGTGTTAAATGAACACAAATGTTTTTCTAATTAGTTGTTATACGAAAGTTTTGGGCGTTTGTAATTTAGTTAAAAATCGTTTTTGGAAGATGCATGAAAATTAACTATTGTTTTTACTCTAATTTGTGTTTTCGTATAAAACAATTTTTGCAAAACTGGCTAATAGCTTTTTAATGAAATATAACCTAACCATATCATCACTCATACTGAAAATATTTCCAAAAAAATTAACATACCCTTGTCTCACAAAATATGTCAGCTTCGAACAAACCCGGTTTTGTATGAAGGGCTAAGCCGCACAAGCCCGATCAATATTCCATAACTCTTCCTATAATCTACTACCCAAGTAATGAAACATCACCACATCCAAACAGACGCAACAAATAAATGAATAAGTGGAACATGAAATTTCTACAGAAAAAAGAACTGAATAATTTTCAGTCGTCTTAGAATCGGCCCACTCGCCCAGACCCTACAATATCCGATAGAAAGATGAGGAATAGAGAAATGATGAGCTCTTCAATAAAATTGTGTCTTGGCGAGAATAGCTTGGACCCTTTATGGTCTCTCCCTTCAACTCCACTTGAAAAATGTCGGCTGTTCCTAGTGTGATGCATGCTCGCGATAGGGTCGAAGATGGGGTTGAATAAACATAGTATCTCAGAAGAATCGGGGGTGTCAAGAAGAGAGACAAAATGGGAAATACAAAAATTAGAGAAGATCAGGAATTCATTGAAAACCGACAACATAGCTGGTGAGGGCATCTCCAAAGAATGTCAAGCAAAAAATGTGGGAATCCAAGGAGCAAAGAGCTGGGAAAAGAGGAGATCAAAGCAAACATGGGATGGAGTAATGGAAGAAATAATGAAGGAACTGGAGACAACAAGGTTAGAGGCCAAGGCGCTAGCAAATGTCAAAATTCTTGTACATACATTTGAATATATTGTTTACAAACATAGATATTTATATACAGAGTTCGGCAAAAGTCCGGGACCGGACAAATATCGCAGAAAATATAAATTTTTCGGAAAATCTTTTTAAACCACAAATTTTACTCCAACTTGAACTATAATTTGGGAATATTTTGAAACATACAGGGTTTTCCAATAAAGTGTGGAGTATCAAAGTTATATTTTTTCTTATGAAACACCCTATATATCATTGCATTTTCTGGCTGCTCCTAAAAAATATGATACTTCTTTATGATGGTTCCCTATACCTAAATACAGAGTATTCCGAGTTATGCTGACTTTCTTAAAAATGTGAACATTTCGGAAAAAAAATTGATAATTCATTGATATAACGAATTCTAGCAAATTTTCTCTTACATCTGAATAGTTGGACATTCGAGGAATGTATTCCATGGTTGAGTACTAAATATATCTTTACAGGGTGTTAAGAATTTTCAGTATCAGGCTTATTTTAAATGGAGCACCCTGTATGGAGTAAAATTTGTGGTATGAAAAGATTTTCCGAAAAATTTATATTTTCTGCGATATTTGTCCGGTCCCGGACTTTTGCCGAACTCTGTATACCTATCCTACACCATTGAATGGTAACAGGGATTTTGATTATACAAATTTATTAAGTTATGAGTCAAGTATAGATGCCTGCACAAACGCTTGCAGAATATAATCCCATTATGTAGTTTTGAGTAGATACATGTTGACAACATTAAACAACTAAATCCAGCATCAAGAACAAATTTGCCAGCGCTATTTCACCAGACTAGCTAAACAAGATATTTCATTTTGGGATAAATTTGGTGTAACTTCAATAACCTTTTCGCGAATAAGCTTCCGACCTCTTTTGCATCACTTGTTGTTTCGAGAGCTTAAGCTGGATTACAGTTAATCTATTAACAATATGAACTGTAATAAGCCCCATAGAATGCTTTATCAGGTTTAAAAGGGGTACAGAGATTTGGTTGTATGTGAATGTATTACAAAACGTGTCACATGACCGGTTCTCAATGGCGGAACGTCGAGTGGATGATTGAAACGTCGAGTGGATAAATAATATTGAAAATCTATACCTATTTATTCTGGATGAACTGTTTTTCGAATTGAATTATATGCAAAAATATTTTTATCTGAATGACCGAATGGAAACACATAATGGAAAATGCACAAAAAATTTCTGTTATTCAATATAATAATAATTTAGAATTACACGTTTTTTGGTTCTGTGCCATTACTTCTTATGCTACTCATTCTTGTAGGAAAGCTGCATAGTATCTTTAAGCCAAATTAGATTGCACAAACTTCATTTAACATCGAGTGTATTCCGTTGTTTTCAAGGTTGATTATCTGTTACAATTATAAGCGAACGTCTTATGAAGCTGAAGCTAGTTCCCTAGTTAGGTATAATATGTCCCGACGGGAATAATATCAAAAGACGTGATAAAATAGTTGAATACAATGTAAACTGTTTTGACTGAATAATAAAAGATCACGTGGGATTTATCAGCTGCTGTTTGTGATTGGGGCTCTAGCTGGGAATCGACTGGAGATAAATCGGGTATATAAGTATTGAAGGTAGACCATAGAGTAATAGATAAGAGAGATGTTACACAAAGTTACCACTAGCGTCAACCTTGGATACTGCACTCAAAACGCGCGCTTTTCGAATTTTAAAGCTTCCAGCAAACGCGTAATATCATACAATATTTGCAATTGAATGATTTTGCACTTCAATATTTGTCTTTCAGTCTTTCAAGTCAAGTCTTCAAAGACTGAGAAATAACATTATTGTGCTAAATCATTCAGCTGCAAATATTGTATTAGAATAATATTATAGGGAATTACGGTAGGAGAATAAAAAAATATAATATCAATTCAACATCTTTCATACAAAAAGATATCCAAAATAACATAAAAAAAACAGTCAATACCTACCTGAATCTGAATTGGGATGGAGATTGTACTCGGAAGTTTAGAAAGGAAGTGCATATTTTGTCAATCTAAATGAATCTGTAAAATTATTTTTAAGGAAGTGATCTTCACGCAAATAACACCTTTCATTTTTAATAAGTAAGGTTCATCATTTCAAACCATTCATGACTCCGTTCAATATCTAGATCAGAAAACTTAAAAAACTTCTTATTTTTATAATTTCTTGCAGTTATTCAATTGACCTACCCATTTAAACAATTTGGCATCTTGAAGCACACACCAATATTACAGAGCAAGCATACAAATACAGTGTTCAAGATATTATAGCATTAAAGCACTTTTTCACATAAGTTTTACCTACAATAACATCCTAAATTACATTAATGTAACGTTTATTCTAATTTATATTTACAATTAATTTATATGTAC
>CAJUYH010002842.1:0-36790 GCA_910591685.1 Galerucella tenella
ACTATTTTTTGTGTAAAGTTTAAAATAAATGAGCTATTCAATAAAAAAACGTCCCTTAAATTCAAGATGACGGATGACGCGCCAAACAAAGTTTAGACTTCCAGTGACCCGTCCCAACGAATTCCTAAGAAACATTTCTGCTTGTAGTTTTTGTTGCGTTTTCCACCTTTTGAGCTTATCCGACTAAGCTGGTAATGTATTTATCCATAATACATGCAGCACTCCGTATAATATTCACCTTGATCAATAAGTAGGTCAATAAAAATTGATTTAAGCAGACGTGATTTATATATAATCAATAGTTATACAGACGTGAAGAAGTCGAGCAAAAACAGTAATTATTTATTGTCACGACAGTTGCTATCAGTCAGATTTTAGCGTAGTCAACATTATGTCAGCTTAGTACCTATTAGGTCAAGTAGTATTGACCCGTGAAATACACTCACCGGCAAGAAAACTCGCCCACCTAAAAATGTTGCTAAAGTTCGTTGTCCAAGAACTTTCGTAACTCTTGTTTCTACGCCCAATTGTAGATTGATTCTTAGATATTAAGACTAACTTTAAGAAAAATTTCCAAAAGTGTTGATATCCTATTTATACAGGGTGGAAAACTACCATGTATTTGTAGTCCAATTTCTTAACACACTGTGGAACAGTTCGGAAAATTTGTTAAGTGTACGCTTAGTTCATTACAATGACTATCCTTTTCGTCATCTTCCAGTTTTTATTACACCTTGACATCTTGATTTCTTTTGAAGATACACGTTTTCAAATAAAAGCCTGGAATTTTATAAAAACAAAATTTTTGGGAAACTTTTCTGGAGTTTGTTTTAATTAACAATGAATTCAGCTTGTATATATGGAAATTCTGAAGTAATATGAGTAGATTTCACAAAGTAAGGGTCAAAAAAAATTCAAAAAAGTGCCATCATTAATTAAACCAGTTCTGGAGGCCAATTCTTAAATATGTGAATATGTTTATAAAAAACTTCAGAATATCAAATAACTAGCAAGACATTTACATATGAGTTATCCGTTAAGCCGAGCTTAGGTGTTTGATACAACGCGCCCTGATTATTTTATTATTTATATTTTTCAATAAAAAGTTGCCAAGAAGGAGTGAAGACACCTGCTTAGTGCCAACATAAATCGCTCTCCTCTGATTTATTCGACTAATATTTATCGCTTACCTACATACTTCTTTATTTTGTTCACATGTGAAATCAGTTCACCGAAAGCACACAAGCTACTTAAGAACTGCAAATTTGGTTGACGTGTGGATTTTACTAGGTGAATTGTTTTACTAAGAATTGTCACTTTGGAGTGTGCATTTTTTTTTCCTTCCTGTGGGACGTTCTTATGACGGAAGCACTGAGTCCTAAAAGATCTATTGTGCTCCCTTTCTTCCACTTAGTTTCTGAGAAGAGTCTCAGAAACTACTAGCTCCTTAGTCCTATTTCCCGGAGGAGTTTTGGGATATCTGCAGGCTTCAACTTAGGTAAATGTTCCTCTTCGATCCAGTTATCTCCCAGGTGTTGTGCTCTAGGATTCTGAAGTGCTGTGCAGTTGGAAAGTATGTGGATGGAGGTTTCTTCTTCCATACCACAAAATCTACATTCTTCTTCCTCCAATATTTTGAGCTTTCTCAGGTGCCCATTCAGGCGACAATGTTCCGTTAGGATCTCTGTTAAAACTCTTAGTGCAGTTTTACTTTGACTTATGCATTCACAAGATCTTTCCAATGGTCAGATCTTCTCTTTTTCTCGGCTTTATTTATTTCTTCCAATATTACATTGGGGCTGATTCCGCAAAAGGGTTCAGCTCCGAAAAAACCACCTGCTTGGATAAGTATCGATATGCAAGCTTTGTTAAAAACACTGTTCCGTGTATATTACCAAGTTCGAGTGTGGCTTGGTTATCAGCTAGACCCAAAAGACTGGGGTTGAAAGTTGGTCGACAATACATCAGAACCTGTTCAGACTTTACTCCCATCTGCGCCGGAAAAACTGCTGAACACCATTTTTTGCAACTGTAAAAAGGGATGCAGCGCTAAATGTGGTTGTAAGAAAGTTGGACTGTTGTGTTCTTTGGCATGTACACATTGTCAAGGACAGTCATGTTTTAATGCTGAATCACCAATAGTGGAGGATTCGTTTGATACCAACGAGGAAACATGCGATACATCGCTATTGACGCAATTTACTTACACCCAGGACGAAGAAAACGAACAGGACGAAGATCGAGAAGAAGAAGAACAACAAGAAGAAGTATTCGAAGGTTATGAATAAGATGAATAAATTTCTACATTGTTCAATTTCAATCGCTTTTATCATTTCCATTCCTTGTTAATGTATTTTATTATGCAAGTTTTCAATTGAACAGAATCACAACGGACATGTGGAATAGGCCTACTGGGCAAACCACGTTAAAAAACGCGCTAAGCACACTACCTCATAGGCGGCGTGGAAAGAAAGAAAGAAAAAAGGTAGAACGTGTCGCGGGACACACGGTAGGAACTTTAGTTCCTTTTAAGCAAAAAGTATGTAATACATCTCACGTTATAGATAAACGATTTACATATTCTTTGGTGGTTGAGTAGTAAGCATACCAGACTCTCACGCAGTAGACCCGGGTTAAATTCCCCCTAAGGAAGATTTTTTTTATTGTTAATTTTATTTTTAAATAATTCATGAGGGAGTCCGACTGGCAACATCTACTAATAACAGCATCGTATATTTAAAAAATGAAACCGTAGCATTATACAAATTGGACATTCAAGAACTGTACGTTTACCACAAAATTAGTGGAAACATAAAATTGAGTTGTAAAATGTTTAATTTGAAGTTATATTACAGTTTATAGAAATTTTCATTTTCTAGATTTTTTCTTAAGTGGATCGTAGAAAAAATATGCTGTTCGACTCGTGTGGATTGTCCATATCGCACTTGAACAATTGAGCACTCCGCCTACGGCGTCGTGCTCAAACTTCGTCCTCGTGCGATATGGCCATCATATCCACACTAGTTGCACAAACTACAATTTCTTTCAAAATATGCCCTTTTACATTTAAAAACTACCTGCCAAATGTCAAATCAATTTATCCATCCATTTTAAAGTTATCGAATTAAAACATTCAAGTTTTCAAAATTTCAACACCCTGTATTTCGAAAAGTAAATGTGCTAGACCCCTTAATCGCGCAAAAAAAATTATGGAAATAATAGTAAAAATTTATCCCAACAAATTCAAGTAGATCACCAGCACTGCGAATACCAGCTTTGCATAGAATTTCAATATAGCATCGGTGGTTCAGTGGTAGAATGCTCGCATTGCACGCGAGCGGCCCGGCTTTGAATCCGGGCAGGAGCATATTTATTATTGTGAATCGCTGCTTCGTAAACGAGAGAGAGACTAAGGAGGCACAAGCACACAAAAGCAAGGCACATAACGAAGCAATGTAACATAACGCAGCGTAACGTAACGCGTAACGGTCAGATCTTTTGCGTCGCGACCCCTGGTCGCTCAAACATAACCTGGCGTAAAGAACTAAAGTTCCAAAAAGAAAAAAAAGTATCAATACTTTTCTTTCAATTTCGTGATAAAACTCATCGTTCTGCTAAAAATCGTGAAAAACCAATTTTTTCCGAGATTTTAAACCTTTGACCTCGAATACATTTTTTTACAAGCACCGGAAAGATGAGGTACTTTCAGGTGTTATTTTTAGGTATGTTTCAAACAATTACACGCACTTTCAGCTTGCTGGGAATTTATGTAAGAACCTTCTAATGTATAGATTGACCGGATTAATAATAAGTTAACAAAAAGAATAATGACTTCCGATATAAGCACCTTAGGACTAACAAAATTTTATTAGATAGTACTATTTAGCCTCAAGACTTGCGTGAGATCACATTTTAGATGGAAGACAAAATTAGTCTTCAACTACTTACCTATAATCTCTTTTAAGATCAGACGGTGGATATTTCAGACAAATTAAACTATTACTGTTATTAAAAATATTCATCATAAGCTATGAAAACACGTCATGACACAACGGACATGCATGTAGATACTTTATGAGAATTACAATGCAAGTGGATACACGCGACTTATTCGTTTAATCGAGACATTTTTAACCCTATCGCCCTTCTTACAATTACCACCGCCCTTTCTCTAGTACCTGCACGTGGTAGTTATTGAAAGAAAAATGGGGAAAAAGGAATTGCGTGTTGGTCGAAGTACACGCATAACGTGAGGGTTGAAAAAATGTAAGGGTTTGTACGAATATATTAATGACCGTTTTTTCTATTTAGGTTTTTTATTGACAATTACAGTTCAGTATAAGAAGGGTATAGTTAAAGTAAAATACTATCAATATTAGCTTGTGAATTAGTGAGTGATCTTCATATTAATATCATGTCCCACCCCCAAAAATGCCGTGTGACGTTAAAGTACGTACAGTTGTCATAATGTTCGTTCCAACTGGAGATAGAACCATTCTAGGTGTCGTTTGCGCAAGTGCTGTATTTATTTCGCGTTCCAACTGATTAAGGTATCGTTCTTGAGACGGTACATAGCCTAACTTCTGGAAGAAGTCATAAATTTGATTCGTCATTCCCCAATTCCAGTTTGCACACTATACCGTAATAGATAAAATTCCAGAACGTGCCAGCTGGAACAAACCTATAGTCGGTATTCTTCTTGCTCCAAGCACACGTCATGCGATGTTCAAGAAGCTGCCAATGAGCACGAGCTCAAAGGGCGAGTGCCGCAAATACAAGAGAGGGAAAAGTTCTTTCATCACATGTTGCACACTATACTTTTTCTACAACTACACAATTTTAAAGAATACAAGTAAAGTATTTTAATTTTTCTGACAACTCTTCAAAATATACCAAAAGTACACTTTCCGAAAAAGATTTTAATTTTAATTTCTTCTCCACTCTATACATTTTGCGTACTTTTTTCTTGAAATTGTCGCAACAAATCTAAAGTTACTTTTGCAGCTTTGTTCAATATCTCTGGTGGGGTAATATTAAAATTGTCACTATTGTCAGTATCCATATTATTTATATTATAAATAAGTACCTAATATGTCTTGTTGAACTTATATTTTTAACAGAAATTTGGATTTTCATCAAAGCTCGATTGAAACTTCCTTCTACAAATTTGAAAACTCCTTATATAACCTGACAGTTTTGTGACAACTAAGTAGGTATTTGAAGATGACAGTAGCATACTAAGTTTTTGTCGATTTTATTTGATTCTTCATATAAATGTATGTGGCGTGGGCAAGGTATTTTTTCTACAACTGCTATGAAAAGTGACGTATTTCTCATAGCTTACTTAATTTCAAAACCAAATATTGCTCATACTGTGTGAAATATTATTTCTCACGGCACTTTGCATACGCCACATACATTTATATGGAGAATCAAATAAAATCGACAAAAACTTAGTATGCTACTGTCATCTTCGAATACCTACTTAGTTGTCACAAAACTGTAAGATTATATTAAAAGTTTTCAAATTTTAAAAGGTAGTTTCAGATAACAAAGAATTCAATGAGAAGAAATGACGTTCTGGTTTTGACCATACAAAATTGTTCAAATTTCACCATCAACTATAATTTTGAATATAATTACAACAGCTGAGAGATGGGATACTTTTGTGTTATTTTTGTATTACTAACCATAAAAATAAATATTAAGTTTCTTTTTTTTTTTATTTGTTCAGTTGTAGAAAAAGTATAGTGTGCAACATGTGGAGAAAGTACTTTTCTCACTCGTGTATTTGCGTCACTCTCCCTTCGGGCTCGTGCCACACTCGTCAGAAAAGTTGAACTTCCCCCACTTGTTGCACAATATACTATTTTGACCTACTTAACAATGAATTATTCCTTTAAACTACTGGGTGTCTCATTATATTCTGACTGTTTTCAAGAGCTTATATTTTCGAAACGGTTCTAGATAATAAGATGCGGTTTCCACAGTTAGGTTTAAAATTACCGTGAGTTTTGTTGTGACACAATTATATAAATGGCGTACTTCCGGTTTACCCGCCAGAAATGTGGCGTATTTTCAGAATACAGTAGATGTAATTTATTGAATGGGACACCCTGTATATTAGCTAACTTCAACTGGGATACTGTAATGATTCAGATATCTTATTAATAAATAATAATCAAGGAGGCGTTGATATGTCACATCACAAAAATATTGCGATCATTGACAGAACGTCACATTGTGTTAGAACCAGTTAGAAAATTATGATATTTTGAACCAAAATGTTTGCTCTCAACAAGACGGGGCTCCACCCCATTATTCCAACATAGCAAGAGAATCTGTCAACCAAGAATTTGGAAATAATTGGATTGGTAGAATGGCCTCCAAATTCCCCAGACCTGACTGTTTCAGATTTTTTTGTATGGGGATTTGTGAAAGATAGAGTCTACAACCCGATTCCTGCTATATGTATACTATTGAGGAATTAAAAAATAACGTACGGCAGGAAGTGGAAAATATTCCTAACGGTACTTTGAAGTTTAAAATCGGTGCACAGAAAGCGAAGTTAGATAACTTTAACTAGGATACTGTAATGATTTAGATATAATATATAATATGATATATTTAGATAGAAACATGTTTTAGGGCACTCTAAAACAAATGTTCGATGTGTCTTCCTTCTTGGTCTATACAATTGTGGAATCGAACCAAGTTGTCCAATGCTGCTGTCAGCATTTCAAGAGGAATATTTTCCACTTCCTGCCGTATGTTATTTTTTAATTCCTCAATAGTATATAGCAGGCATCAGAATATAATGAGACACCCTGTATATAAACGGTAAATATTCCACTCCACACCAATATATTAACTTTATTTGGTATTTGTATATATAGTCGAAAGCACCGGATTGGATACTCTACCTAAATATAATTTTGAATAGAATGAAGATTGTTTAAAACAATTATTATGTCAACATCACTTTCATGTCAATATGACACACACGAAAAAGTTTAACAATGTCCCTTTATGTCAAACACGAGATGTGTACACTATAGCAGAAAGAGTAAACCTCCTAATTGGGTGCGGTGTTGTTCGAATGATTCACGAGATGTTAATTGGTGTATCGCCCCTACAACCCTTGTTCGTTTCGTTACAGTTCCCTCCTATTTCACCCAGCGGCGTAGGTGAAAATAATTACATTGTATACACTTAGCCTAAGTGTAAATATTTAATCGTGATATTAGAGTCTTAACAATTCATTAGAAAAATATTTTGACATTCACATGCTTTGAAAACATCAAATTGCAGTGCTGCATTGGGGATGCGATTAATTGAAACCTTGAAAACGTGTCAAGCAAGTCAAAATATTGAACACTTAGTGATCGGTCTTTGTTCTTTGATTTTCAAAGACTCTGTGAGGCGTTATAATATTACCTTTGAAATCTACACTTGTTAATGTTTACTTCTTTGTCAGATTCCAAGAATCTAGAATGTATGGCCATATAACTGTATACGATAAAACTGAAGCTCTGACGAAAAAAATATATGTAAATATATAAATAAAAAATGAAATGAAGAAAGGAAATATTAATAAATATGTCAAAAAGACATAACAAGCTAAAACTAATCAGGCAAGTACTACCAACTGAAAAGAAATATGCAAGGTAATTGAATACAATGTAATAATTATTAATTCTAATTCTGTGAGGAGAGAGCTTATAACAAATTGACTGGCCAGATAGTTGTTAAAACCAGTGCCAATAAAATGTATCCACACACACAATGTTTAACAACTAATGAACTCTTTTGATATACGAGGTGCTACAATAGTGAACGTAGATTAAATTTCTTCAATTATATCTTTTTTCACCTATAATTATCGGGTAAATTTGAGTTGTTTAATGAGAAACTGTTTCCTAGCAATTTGTCGAGAATAACTATCAACTATTAAAAACACGACACCGAAGGTGGAGTGTTTTTAGGTTGACAGTTATTCGAGTCAAATTGCTAAAGGAAACAGCTTAGAATTTGAACAATACAAATTTACCCAATATCAATACAAACCTCGAGTGTAATTCGGCAGGACAATTCAATGAATGAGAAATTTGGAAACATATCAATGCAAACTTTATTTATGAAACATTGAAAATAAACACATTAAGAACGCAGTTATTGAAATTCATACTGGGAACAGTGATATTGATGAACAAATGAATAAGTGGAAAAACCACTAGTGTATTTGTCGCTGTAAAATTTAAAGCTAACTTTTGCCGCTGCCAAAGTGACAATTGCACTGTGGCATATGCGATTTTTTACACATGAATTAAATTGTCACTTAAAAAGCTCTAATAGATTTTTTTAAATACTTATTTCCAAAACTAAACTTGTATTATTTCGATCAAAAAACATTTTATAGCAAACACAACTTTCTTTCCCAGTCAATAATTATACTGTTTTTGGTATATTGTGAACAAGCAAATATACCAAAAGTTTGTTTATTTTGTAATAAAAAGCTATCGTTAGCGCCCACGTATCTGTCCCAATCTCCGCCTCAGTCCATCCAGCCCCCGGTTCTATGAATATATGGATGATTTCGAAACTGAATTACAGTAATATCAGCATGGAAGGGAATAACAGCATGATGGCCGTTATGCCATTCGCACGAATATTACTCGCGCCCACGTGATTTCTATACTTTTATGGAAATGCAACTTTAAAGTTCCGTTCTTTACATCTCGGGGATGTAACATTGAATGCTATATAAGATCGTAACGGCACAGTGATAGTGATAAGTGTTATGCTATGAATATGGTTATGGAAATTTTACCTGAAGGGTGAGTTTCTCTTTGTCTTAGAACGTTTAGGAAGTATCTTGGATATTCAATTTGGAGAATGGTTTTAAATTCATTGATTTCTCATATTCAAATAAACATATACACCACCAATAGGACGGAGTTTGTATTTGTATTAATAAAGGCTACATTTTAAAATTATTTTGAAATGTACAGGATGTTCCGATAAAGCGATCAAATGTAATTGCCACCAGTTTTCTCCAAAATGATCTTCCCGATCTACTTAAGGACGACCAGCTTAATTTTAGACTAAAGATGTAGCTCAAGTACAATGATTATTCAGTACATTCTAGTGTGTTAAGATTTGTGGAAAATGCTTAGATGCAGCTGGGGTTCTCAGCACTTCCATACTCGAGCTCCAGAATTAAATCCATGTTTCATGCATCCTCCTTGATGTTCCAGAATACGTGATTATGATTTGATAGAACAGCAGAGTAGATCCCTAGAGAAAGTTCTATTCTATTGCCGTCAGGAATTGTTGCCCTGTTTGAGTGATCTGAGGAGATTTTGATGTAGGAAAGACCCATCAAAATATTATTCAGATTTTCACCTTAATTGAATCAATAAATTTCATTGAATGTGCGTATCGGGTTTGAATTTCAAATACGTAGGTCGAATTAACAATTCATTAGCAAACCAATTCGATTTGAATATATTTTGAGAATAGATACAGTGCGGTTGATAAAATAACGTGGTTTTTCCTAGGAAAAACATTTGATAAGACATTTAAATTAATTAAGGGCCGGTTGTACAATTGTAGCTTAGTGAAGGCTCAAGTGTGAACTTAGGTTCAGCGTCAGATTGCTGTTGTACAAAGTTGGCTTACGGTTGAGCTTCATTTAAACCTTAAGCTTAATAGAGCCCCCAAGAGGGCAGGTTTAATGTAAACTTAAGCACGGAACATAAATTGTTATCATGTTCCGTGGCTTAAATGTGAATGAATTGTATACAAACATAACGCTGTACCTCATTTAATATTAAATTAAAAGTTTGTCAAAGTTAATTATGTATATTTTAACCGATGATGAGGATTTTTTGGAACTTATTGGAATCGAACAACACCCGAGAAGACCTCGGGTGTATAGAGGGCGTATGAAACACTTTGAATGTTGGAGAGGTCATAAGTTTATTCAAAGATTTCGTCTTTCTAAAGAAACCGTTTGCTTTGTGACAGATTGTATATCAGAGGAAATTTCTTGTAAAACTAATAGGTAGCAAATATGACATTAGTTAGGTTATTTGACAAACATATTGTGACCAATTTACTTCATACGCATGCGTCAGTTCGAAAGAAGTTCTACCAACACTTGCAAATATAGGTTTAGTAGAGCTGCTATACATGTTTGTACAACAGGCTTAGGGTTGAGCTAAGCTTATATTTTAAGCCCAGCTCAGTTGAGTTCAATTTTAAGCTTCAAATGTACAACCAGTCCTTAAGAGCTCAGGAAGTTGAACAAAATCAAAATAAATAAAATTATATAGGGAGATAGATAAAAAAGAAGGGTAAAGTTTATGGAAAATACTAATAATGCAGAATTAGAATTGTAACCTAATTTATGAAAAATCTATTAGGCATTAACAAAGTAAAATTAACTTCCTATCCCTTATTAATTGATATATGACTCATAATAATCATATTAATTAAAAACCTGTATCGTCTTCGATAAATTTGCATACAGATGGGGTCAATCAAACAGGTGTTACTTTTTAAACAAGTTTTATTTCACCAGGTGTTATATTTGTGTTTAAAAAAAGTAAAAACTACAAAAGTGCAATAGATTTGCAATTTATTTAATTTTATTTTATAGGTTGTTAGTATTCGCGTACTATATGGTGAATATATTAGAATAAACTTGGGACGTGATATTTTTAAATTCAATTTTTCGCTACGCAACGTAAAAATGACAGTGAATAATTTTCATTACTGCGTCAGATCAGACAGTATGGTGCCATATCAAGGCGATTGTGATTGTGTTTGCGAATTCAAGCATCTCACGACAAGAAGTTTTTTGTGTGGTGTTTGCTTGAAGCTTTATTTCTTACATTGTTTTAAGGTAAACAACACATTATTTCAGACATTTTTTACACAGGTACCCGTGTGCAACAGTTTTTTTTATAACATCCAAAAACAATATTAGTATTTATTCACTTTTTTAATATCCAAATTATTTCCAAAATTTGAGAAGAAAGAAAATCAAACTCTCAGCTTAAGATGTTTGTTTTGTGGCGTATAGACAAAATAAGTGTATATATTTAGAACCACAATATATTTTCAAGCTCGTCGTATTTCAACAAAGATTTGTTATTAGATGAAAATACTTTCTTATTCAACCCACAGATGATACTTCATCTTACAAAGAATCGTGTCAATTTATCGCATTTGGTTAATAAAATGTCTAAATAATAGATCAAAGCAATTTATATGGTTTCACTGAAACAATTTTTTTCTCGCAAATATTGTTCACATGCATTAATAATAGCCTGGCCAGTTTTTCAATTGAATATAAAGTCTTTATTAAAATTTAATTGATGATTAATGCAAAGGAACGGTTTTTCAATGTTTTATGTGGTGTATTTTAAGAAATTAATACCTACTTACTTTTTCCGTCGGCCGTTCGTGGCACCGTTCGCCGCTCATAGAAGCCAATCAAAACGATTTTTAACTCTCACGTGTCTTACATCATAAGGGAAATGTAATTTGTTAACATTTGAATTTTGAATTTCTGGTTGCTTTATTCGTGAATTGTGACAAAAAAGTGTTTTATTTCGTTTATATTGTGTTTTTGGTACTTTAAAATCGTCGTCAAACATGAATGTGCACTCTGGTGACGAAGAGCCTATAGACGTCCAAAAACTATACGTCCTAGACCTACTTTTTTTGAGGCATACGACAATAAAGACTTATTGGACAGATTTAGATTAAGTAAAGATACGGTAGAACATTTATCCGAGTCATTAGAAGATATTCTTTCACATCCAACTGATGGGTAAATTTAAAAATTTGATGAGTCAGGGATTAAATTAAAATTATTTCATTTCATCTTTTTTTAGAAACGATTGCCTCTCTTCTACTCATCAATTACTTTTATTTCTGAGTTTTGCAGCCAATGGGTCGTTTTTAAAAATATCTGGAGATTTTTGTGGAGTAAGTAAATCTGCCAGACAATTAAAAAAGTAGCACGAGCTATTTGTACTCTTCGCCCCAGATACATTAATATGCCTCAAACACCTAATGAAATGAGAGAAAGCAGAGAAAAGTTTTATAGAATAGCTCGATTTCCTAGGTGTATTGGGGCAATAGATTGTACCCATATCCGTATTAATTCACCTGGTGGGGAAAACGCAGAAATATTTCGGAATCGTAAAAAATTGATTTCTTTGAATGTTCAGACAATCAGTGATGCACAGCTTGAAATTCAGGACATTGTAGTCAGATGGCCTGGTTCAGCACACGATTCGTATATATTTCGAAATTCTAATGTGCATAATTTATTTGAAAATGGACATTTTGGGAACAGTGTAATTGTTGGTGAATAAATTTTAGGTTAACTCTTGTTCTTCGTTTCTTTTAGTGACGATATTATACCATAGAGAAAGTAAAATATTACTACATCTCTGGCGAAAACTTTACAGTATCTATTGCCAATCTTCAGAAAATATCCTAAATATTAAATTACTTAACTGATAATTAAAAGTTGTTTGAAAAACAGTACCTTGTTGTTAAGTATCTATTATTTCTAATTAATAGTTAGGTAATTGAAACTTCTAGTGTTTGTTTTCTTTTGCAAACACTAGATTGCCAAAGATTGTCTTTCTCAGGCTCTTAGAGTTAGAGGACTTTGACAACCCCTGCTATAACTGGGCCCTACAAATGAAACAGTTTTTTATAGATCTCGGGTTGAACGACATGTGGAATAACCTCTCTTTTGGTTCACTAAAAAACCATTACGATGCAATTCTTGAGAATTTTAAACAAAAATTGTATAGTTCCGACTTACAACGCCTTGCTAATAGTAATTACTGTGTAATATATAAACATTTAACAGTCACTTCAGGTCCTGCAGATTATCTAACTAGTAAACTGCCGATTAAATTAGTTCGAATATTTTGTCAGATCCGTTTATGTTCGAAGACTTTTGTTAGAATAACGTATAAGGGAAGTATTTATACCATTAATCAAGAAGAAATTTGTACTCTGTGCAACTCGCGTCAAAATGAAACACTTGAACATATTGTGCTTCAATGCAGGATGTATGATTGTATTAGAGTGCAAATTATTAAAAATCTGCATAATTTTGATGATTTCATTGCCTTATTAAATACTCCTTCCTTGGCGGATTTCAGGCAAATTTCGAATTATTTTATTGGCGTACTCAAAATTCGTTCATTTATTATAAACGAATAGCTTGGGTTTTACACAAATATTGTTTTCGCTCTTTTATTGTTTATTTTCATTGTGATTTTGCCGCATGAACTGTGTATTTATTTATAGACTCTGTTCCGGATTTCTTGCTATATTGATTTGTATCAATTTGAAGCAATAAAGATATTATTATTATTATTATTATTAAATAATATATTGAAAAACTGGCTGTGTTTATTATTATTATTATGGAATAAAAATGTGTCAATCAACTGTGAAGTGAAATTGCAAAGAATATCCTTAACACATCAAATTATAGAGTATTTTAAATATAAACAAACTTTTATCACTTTGTTTTGTCAATGGAAAAGATAATATGTTTCAATCAATTATCGACAACCGACAAGTAGGATTAATTAGATAAAAAAAATAGTGAAAAGTACTTGAATATATTTTTCAATTATTGGTGTCGGTTGTAGTCGCGTCAATAAATACGTAAAACGGGCAATTTTTGAAACAGATTTGATTCAAATGTTTATTCTTTATAATCTTTAAATTCAGAAAATTTTCAGAGTGGAAAAATCTTCTTCACATCACAATACATATATCCACAATCTTCAATATAAAAAATAACAAAATAACGGAAACAATCATTAGTAAAAATTTTGTGCGTACATACCGTCCTGACGCCCCTGGGACCACATAACTAATAGCTAGAAAAAAATAGTGTATTCAACAAAAATGGTATTTTTAATATTTTTGTACTTTATTTAACATATTGTTATTAATATTTTTTTAAAATATTTGTCAATTAAAAATAAATGTAGCGTAATAAAAAATAACTTTATTTGCTGATAATGTAAACAAAAATTTACAAAGCTGGAAGCCAACGCTCGTAAATCATTTAAGAGAAAAAAATAAGTCAAAACAGAAAAAGTAATACATTAATAAGCATAAAAAAAATATATATATATATATTTAAAATTAAACTTCTACAAAAGAAACCTGCAAAGGTCCATGAACGTTTATAGTTCTTCACCTGTGGCACATCCTACACACATTTTTTTCCTACATTCTAGACATATTGGTCGTTTGCATGAAAAACATAGGTAAGCGGTCTTTTTTCTTTTTTTTTGCAGGACATATAGAGCATGTTTTTCTTTGTCCTCGATCTAGTTTATCGGACTGATCAATCAAGCACTTTGTTACGTACTTGCCGTCGTGAGGTCCCGGGGACCACGATCACACTGTCACGTAAAAACAGAAAATAACAACGCACCAACAATAACAACCCGTGGTCAAGGGCATACTAATTAGGAGGTACTGAGATGCACAGCTGGAAATTTCAAGTAGTCGTGGGTGTGCATACCAAAATGTATCAGCTTGGGTCCCAGGGACGTCACAACGCCAGTTAAGGGTTAGAAAGTATTCCTTGATCTTGTTCTACAACCAGGAATGTTCCCAATGTCACACGTTACCTCTGATCATCATTTTAAGTATCACTGGTAGTTTTTGGAACATTTAGATCTGTCTTCATTTGGAGCTGATGAAGTTCATCATTTAAAAAATTCAGAATCTTCTCCCAGGTCGACGTCGGATTTCGCCCTTGGGGTAGGACAATTTTCCAAGAAAATTTCTATTAATTTTTGCTTGTTCTCCAAATGTCCAGAAACGCCCAAAAACGGATAGGGGTGTAATTTGTAGGAGTAGTTTTTTGACATTGAAATCCCAAAACATCTCAAAATGGCAAATTTCGTGTATTAATTCACTTTTTGGGGTAGTTTTTAGCGGTAGAGGTGAAACACTTGTTTGTTCTCGGGCTCTTTCAGATGTCGGTGTGCGCTCGTATCGTTAAACCAGCCGATTTCACTGTCAAGGCGCGTCAAAAGATGTTTTTCATAAAAAACACTTTATTGCCCAGACTATTAGAATATATTAACATATTTATTTTCAGTTCTATTCCTGAAATAATAAAAAATGTGATTATCTTTATAACGTTGATGCTATTAAACACGGTTGGTCAACTGAATCTAAATTATCTGATAGAATTTTTGGTAAACAATGATTTATTTTATCGATTTCCATGAGTTTTATCTTTTTCAATTCTTGGAACTGCATCTTGACAAGAAAATGAGAACTGTAAAAATGTTGTCTATAATTTTAATAAAAATTTTTATAGCGTGCAACTAGTCACACCTTTATCACATTCATAATAAAGTCTCAGTGCAAAATAATACGTTTGTGTGAGTTCACAACAATAATAGAGTCACTCATATAAGTAACATTCTTTTTGTCAATATTACAACGTTCCATCTGTTGGATTTTGTAGAAGTTACTCCTTGTTTCTTGTTCCAGAGTTGGTTTTGTTGGGTGTTTTTCAAATTATTTCCTTTCGACTATCTATAGAATGAAGACTCCTCGGGTTTTGGTGTTGTGATATTTTTTCCGAGTGAATTGGTCTTTTTGGAGTATTCTATTAAAATTCCAGTTCAATATTTATACTTTTCAGGAAATTTGTATGTTGGAAATTATAGCCAGTTTTGGTCATCAGTAGCATAACTATACAGGGTCCCAAGATTTTCTTACAGGCTGTAACTCAGGAACTAACAAATAAGTTTATTTGAAAATTGGGTAATCTTTTTGGGACCTACAGTAATTTCATCCGAGGTATAC
This sequence comes from Galerucella tenella, assembly GCA_910591685.1. Classification (NCBI taxonomy): domain Eukaryota; kingdom Metazoa; phylum Arthropoda; class Insecta; order Coleoptera; family Chrysomelidae; genus Galerucella; species Galerucella tenella. Next base: position 15,892 of record CAJUYH010002842.1, read on the forward strand.
TGGGAATCAGTGACAACATCATAGAAGCAGGTTCGTCATCGCAATGGAAAAAATTCAATGGAGGGGGGATCAAACTTAGCTCAAATGAAAGAGCTTTTTATTCCAAATCCAACAATGTGTCACAGTGACGGTATCCAAGTGAAACTAAAAATTTAGTGTAATTATCCGCTTGAGTACCCTCACTGTGATATACTGTTGAATTTGAAATAAAAAGCTTTTCAATTTGAGCTAAGTTTGATCCCTCCCTTCCAATGAATTTTTTCCATTGCGATGACGTCCCTGCTTCTATGATGTTGTCACATATACCCTGTATACCTCGGATGAAATTACTGTAGATTCCAAAAAGATTACCCCACTTTGAAATAAACCTATTCGTTAATTCCTGATCTACAGCCTGTAAAAATCATGGGATACCCTGTATATAATTATATATCAATCAATTTATCCAGTGAATAAACAAAAACTTCCAATTTTAATGAATAATATTTAATATTGATTATTATTATTATTAATTTCAAGGAAAAACTACCTAAACTACCAGTTCCACCCCTTGAAACCACTCTTAGAAAATATGAAAAGACGTTACAACCTCTACTCAACGAACAAGAGAAAGAACGAATTAGAAAAATTATAGAAGATTTTGGTAAACCAGGAGGGCATGGCTCGAAGCTACAGCTTTATTTGGAAAACCGAAGGGAAAAATTAAATAACTGGGTAAGCGATACGAATTTATTTTTAAAATATGGCCAAAATTGTGAGCAATATTTTCTGTAATAGTCGACCTTCTTTTCCAAAAAAAGTACAATACTGAACCTTGAAAATCGAATGCCACAAGAAGGAATGGTTGGAAAATAAATATTATTTATGTATCAAGGATTTTTCTACTTTAAGTATCATAATTTCATTACATGATGCCTTTCTGCCATATGAGATGTTTAGTTCACGATTCATTCCACACTTGATTAAAGTCCAGCAAATAACGTATTCGCTGCATGGTACCATATCTATTTCGCAGATTTCTGTTCCCCCCTGTCCAAGATAATATCTCAATAATAACGATCATTTGTATTCTGTTCATTTCCACTATTATCAAATGTTAACCAAAAGCAAATGCTACCGTCCAACAGATTTTTAGGCCACCCTGACCTGTCAGTTGCCAATAATGGGGAAAATGAGATTCACATTGTTAGCTAACTGGTTAACGCAGTAGCTTCTTATTTATTCTCTTAGAAACCGATTTCTCCTCATCCTTGTTCCGATAAAACTGAAAATCTATTCTGGATATCCTTCTGAAGATAGACAACTTCTATCTATTATATGATTCTTTTAAATTTTATTATTTTTTGGAAACACTACAAAACTCTCAGCACACCTGGTAAACATATCTAAAATTAGATTTCTGCAAACTATTTCAAAACCATAACAAGCTATTAACGCCCAGGCTGAAATTTTCAACATCGACGTCGCGTCTGATCACGCCAATTAGGACGATGTGTCCGTGTGAGTGGAGTGTAGAGCAACGGAGCGCGATCTGCTGGAATCCCCCAGCCGTACTGATCTCGTTAGCTTTGGAAATTGTTTGATCACCGAATCGGAATGTAAACGTAGTATTTTCAGTCCTCTTATACTCCCCTTTCCTGTTCAGTGTGCGTTGTCTACCTCTAAAATTGCCAACGGCGAAGGTGAGGAATTAAAAAATGGGATCAAAGAGTTTTTTCGAAGCAAGTTAGTAATCTCGTCACTCTCCTTATCTGGCCTCTACTGAGGTTTAATATTTCGTTAGTCAGCATCTCCGAGGGTTTTTTGACCAGGAGTTTGCTGTGTTCCTGTTTAAGCACTTGTCTCCAGTACAACTGATGTTTAGTTTGAATCCACCGAAATGTACAAATACGTGCAGCAGCTTCCGATATCCCAAATACTGGTTCAGGGCAGTGAATGCAGTTTCAGACCCTAGCTTTGCTAGGGTGTCGGCCTTTCTTGCAATACTTCAATGGCCAGGGTTAATAGTTTTTGTAGACAGTCCTAAACCAGTATTCACGTTGACTAAATTCATATTTATTCTGATAAGCAAGAAAGTGACTAAAAATGACGTCATCTTTTTCCTTTTTTCCGTGAATAAACCACAACAATGTGGTTTATTAATAGTTTTGTTAAAACACTACTCCATATTCTGCAGATTTTGTATAATGAAGTTATAAGAATGAAAACTATGTTTAAGCAACAAAGTGACAGTTTTAGTTCCAGCCAACTCTCTCTCCAGGGAGTCGTAACTGGAACTCCAAAATGTAAACTAGTTCAAGAGACGCTCTGGATTCTAAGCCCTAGAAATTCAAAGAGCAAACAGTAGCGCTCGTTCCCTAGGGGGATTATAATTTATAATTGGATACACGGGGGTAAAATCCCTGACGCTTTAACTTCCATAACTTCCAGGATTAGCCATTCCGTTTGCGCAGCCATTCCGTTTATAATTTTTTGGGTCAACATAATTAATTTCCGACAAATGTTTTCGAACATTCGCCACTTATATCCGATGAAATGGTTGGATGAATACGGGAATTAATATCAACGGGTGTGAAATTCATAACGGGATAGATTAACGTTGATAAAAAAGTACGGAGTCTTAAATAAAACGAAATAATTAATTGAACTTAAAAAAAAGCATGTAACTGGGTAGAAAGTTCAATACATAACATTTTGAACGAGACTCGTAATTTGCCACAAAAAGGACAATGGAATAGAAACTACTCTAAACTTTAAGGATAACAGTATTTGTTGTAGAGATAAGTTTGGTACTAATTTCAAACTCAGATTGAATTTCATGCTTCACAAACTCTATTCAACACCTTTTAAACTAGCCTCGATTAACAGTTTATACCCAAATTACAATTAAAAGTTTGCTCTGCTCATTTTGTTTTCAAGTTATGGTTATGGATAACCTCTACCACAAGATATGAACTAGAATGATATTCTACATATTTCATGTTTCAAGATAGTGTATCTATGTATGTCATATATTTTGTATAGTGACAATGGCCATAGTTGTCGAGGCACTCTAATTCTAATAAAAAAAAATAAGTTGAGGGCTTCGTATGATCCATTCAATTTTGTTAAATTATTCCAGCTTTTGATTCATTTTGTTTTCTAACAGAAGTAAAACCACTTGATTTATTTATTTTAATAATTTCTACCCCATCTACTTCCTTCCTAGCTCTTGGGTTCGCAACACAACCTCCAAAGCTACAAAGCTCATGCAATAGTAACAAACAAATCATCATCATCAGCACCAACATTATCACTATCAGCAAATGAAACATCATTAATAACAAAGATATGGCCCACTTTCCATGCGCTGACTGAAAATTTGTATCCAGTTAGGGAACTATTTTTATTGTTTGCAAACGATACAATTATGTTCTATGAACAGAGAATCACTAATTGTCGTTCTATGATCGCTTTTATTGTGATGAGGAAGCGGCTGATATTTGCTGTAGTTTGTCGCAACTCTGCTAATGAATAGAACTCATAATTATCACCAACCACCCATAGAAAAATGTTGCTCACTTTCAAAGCACTAGGAACCTGAGTGGAAATATACATTATTAGGATACAGAATACATTTTTTTAAAGAAGAACCATTCAAAACATTATCTGATATCTAATTTCCACAATATAAGTGACAATGATAAAGAAAATAATTATATAGGGTGTGTCATGTGACAGTGGCCAATACCAACTTTCTTATTTTCAAAGCAACCCCCTGTATACAGTCTTCTTTTTTGGATGTTTTAACACTAGTAATTATTATAGCTTTTTTCATTCATTCATTCAAACGTTTGGGTTGTGCTCAACAGCCCGGGCACTTGACCTAAGTCATTGTACCATTCCCAATGTTATCTACTTCCACTCCAAAAGTTTCGTGTCCTCTATATAGGCCACTAGCTTATTTTGGGGGATTTTAAGTAGTTCTGATGGTTGTATAGTTTCCTTTCCAAAATGCTTCTGTCTGAGTCCTTCTAAGTTCTTACATGAGCAGAAAATATGAATAGGTGTTTCATCCCTTAGTTCGCACTTCCTACAGAAAGGTTCACTGACTATTCCCATTCTGTACAAATGTTTCCTTAGAGTGCAATGTCCAGTAACCAGGTCGGTTACTGTCTTCAAGTGTCTCTTGCTCAGTTTCAATAAACTAGTTGAGAGTTCTTTGTTTACCTTTTTCAGTAGACTTTTTGTGTGAAGATGACCTTCTGTCAACCTCCATTTAATTTGGTGTTCTTTGTCTAGCCAGTTCCGGATTTCCCCTCTTATGTAATCCTTTGTGATTCCACAGAACGGTTCCGGACCTATAAAGTCTCCTTTAGAGCATTCTTTAGCTAGCTGGTCCGCCAATTCATTACCAGCAGTCCCTTCATGTCCCGGCACCAATACTAGAGACACTGTGTTGTCTCTTGCCAGCTTATTAAGGGTCTCTTTGCAGTTTTTATTTTTTTATAGCTTTGTGAAAACAAAAACGGTAGGGAAGTTGAAAACTAAATGTATTCTATACTAGAAATTAGTTTTATTCCTTTTTGTGAGTATTATTTTATGTTTGGTTGCCTATACCAAAACCTTTTATTAATAGAATATCGTTTATTATTAGGGGTGAATTATTTTGTTTAAATCAATATAATGAACAGGAATTACACCTTGATGTTTCTAATAGTTTGAAAGAATAGGTTTCCTCAGAATTTACGTATTCATTACCATAAAATTAATTTATTGTAAAGGTAGATTCATGCAAAAAAAATGTAAACTAAGATTAATTTAAAACTTAAACTTAGAAGATGAAACCATGTTATTCTTTATTTAAATGTCATGTGAGAAACTAAGAAATTGAGATTTAAATTGAAAAATGACATGGTTTTATCTTCTCAATTTTAGTTTTGAATTGATCTTAGTTTTAATTTTCTATTGCATAAATTAAGTTTTACGAACATCGAACTCAAAAAGGAATTTCTTTCCAACACAGTTTTGTATTATAGCCCGTGGGCTCCCCTTTTAAAACGTTGCAGCGCGGAGACTATCCATGCATAAAAATTCGATTATATCCCTTATTGTCTTATTTGGCCTAAGGACACGTACAGGCTGGGATTGGGCGAACGGGGGTGTGATGGGACGCGTGCGTGCGTGCCCTGATTGGTGCCCCTTCTTTGCCCCCTCGTTATTTGCCTGGATGGGTTTTATATTATTTATTCGGCTGCGGGGTATTTTACCAACGTTTTGTGGTTGTAGCTGTGGTAAATAGTTAACAACTTGAGGGAAGGAAATATAGAACGACATTTATTGTTAAAAATATGAAACTTAAACGTCGTTTGAACATTCTTCCATTAACGTTGTGATCAAACTAAACATACAAGGACCGTACAAAAAAATACATACCTACTTAAACATTTCTGGAAATGTTTAATATCACACTTTGTCAGAAAGTGCTGGGCACATTTTAAAAAAATAATAAAACGTGATAAAAACATTTTCAAACATTTGAATAGCTAAAACACTAGGTACCAGCAAACGGAGATAAAAAAAATGTTTTGAAAGTACTGCAGGCTTCTGCCAAACTGACTTTATGTTTGCTGATAACGAGGGCAGTTCTTATGGCTTTGTTATCTGATTAGAAATATATTTCCATGGAAAATAATGCTATACAACTTTGTTGTTAAGTGTTAAGGGTGCATTACCAACGAACCTCAAGCAGCAATTGAAGCAAATATAATAACCATTTATCAATTTCACTTTTCTTTTTAACAGGCTCTCGAATACTGGTTAAATGATATGTATTTAAACTACAGAGAACCTATTCCGATCAACTCTAATCCAGGCATGGTATTTCCTCCTAGAAAATTCACAACCATTCTAGACGTAGCTAGATTTGCTGCAAGACTCATAGATGCTGCTCTTGATCACAAAGATGTCCTTAATCGCAAAGCCTTACCAATGGAAAAGGCTACGTCAAGAGAGCCTGGACAGCCTTTGTGTATGTCACAGTTTTATCGAATTTTGGGAGCGTCCAGGCTACCTGGGATAAAGAGGGACTCGCAGTATGTTTGTCCTATTCCTAAGGCTGGAGAGCAGGTTTCTGAACATATTATTGTTATTTGTAGAAGTCAGCTATATTCTGTTCCAGTACAAGCAGGTATGAATAAGATCTTCCTACTAAAGAACTGAGTATTCTCGAATGATCTAACAATTATTTCTATTCAAGGTGATAGAGGAAGACTCAACGAGGATGAAATATGCTCCCAGCTTTTATACATATTAGATGATGCTCCATGTTTATCTAATACTCCCCAAATAGGTTTACTGACAGGTTGGAAGAGATCCTTGTGGGCGGAAGCAAGGGAAGATATTATGAAGGAAGAAAAAAATGCAAGAAATTTGGATCTCATCACTAAATCGATGCTGGTGGTGTGCTTAGACGAGCCTTTGCCTATCAATTTCAACTGTAGGCTACAAAAGGGTAAGATATAAACTCTGTAAGCTGATTCAAGCTATAGTTTATCTAAGTTATCATCATCCTGAACACCAGTTTATTCTTTCAAAACGATTTTTGTTTGGAAATGTTAATGAGAACCTGGAACAAAAAAACAGGCCAGAAAATATATTGTGTCCATCAAGATGATTTAGAGGCTCACTTTAGTGTATCTTTTCAATTGTCAATTTTTAGAATAGTGTATGAAATTGTTTGAGTTAATCTTCAGTCTATCTCTATCTATCTATCTTATTCAGTCTATTCACTACATTATTCATTCCTCTGATGAAATATCCACAGGAGGTAAGGGTCACATGACAGCTGGGCGAGATGAAACCAATTTAGCTCATCAGATGATACATGGTGGTGGTAGTACCAATAACTCATCGAACAGATGGTTCGACAAAACGATACAGCTTGTCATTTCCGGAGATGGTGCTTGTGGTCTTTGCTACGAACACTCCAACGCTGAGGGAATTGCCGTTATACAATTAGCTGAAAAGCTATGGAAACATGCAGATGCATTCACAGCACCATCCGAGGTAAATTAATTTGAACAAATTAATATCCAAATTGATTTTAATAAAGTCTGTTTGTACTGTTCAGGTTCCAGTAAGCTCCAGCAGTCATCTTCCTCCTCCGGAACGTTTGGACTGGATGCTAGAAGCAACTGATCTCAAACGAATAGAAGAAGCTGGATCGTATTTGGATAATTTGGTTAAAGATCTCGATTTTCAAGTTTTTAGATTCACTGGTTATGGAAAGGATTTCATAAAATCTTGCAAAGTGAGTCCGGATGTTTACATACAGCTCGCTCTGCAGCTAGCGTATTATCGGTTATATGGTAAACTAACAGCAACCTACGAGAGCGCATCTACCAGAAGATTTAGAGCAGGTAGAGTAGACTGTATTAGGCCAGCTAGTCCTGAAGCTTTGGAATGGGTGAAAGCTATGTCACAGCCCAAGGAAGATGATGAACATGGAAATAAAAAGGTACGCAGGAAATTTGGAGAGGTAATAATTGGAATAGTTAGCAGAACATATTAAAAAAAATAAATCCTTCACATAAAACGTTTCTCTATTCATAGGTTACTTTCCATTTAGTCAGCGACGAAAAAAAAATGTTGTTATGGAATGAAGCTGTTGCCGCCCAAACCTCCGAAATGGTAGAAAACATATTAGGACAAGGTATAGACATCCATATTTTGGGTTTAAGAGAAGCCGCGAAAGAAACATCTCCAACAGCAGCTTCACCACTGCCACAACTCTTCACCGACCCTTCGTATAGATTAGCTAATAAGTTCCTTTTATCCACGAGTCAAGTAGCCACAAACACCAACAGCTTCATGGGGTACGGTCCCGTTGAGCCGGATGGGTATTGCGTTTCCTACAACCCTAAAAATGATTGCATTATTTTTTGCTTATCCGCTTTTTGGTCGTCGGAGATTACTAGTACGAGTAGATTCGCACAATCTCTTGAAGAGAGCTTAAATATTATGCAAATTTTGTTAACCAGGCCTACGTGAAGCTTGGGTGCGAATGTTATTAGTTAACTGAATTAATGCTAGTCAAGATCGAGATTGAAGTATGGGAAATTAAATGTAGACTTAAGCGACGGTGCAAGACGTAATTGTTGTTAACGATTTTTAAAGTCATACAGGATGTTCTAAGTGAAAATAATGAATTATGTATAGTTATCTGGAATTTTACAAGATTGGGGATATACAGGCTGCTCCACAACGAGTATATCATCTACAGAGTGGGGCACTATGAACGAACTATTCTCTGGCGTCTTAACGGCAAATAATATTAGAAAAAATAAAACGTGGAATGAAGAATATCACTTAGGACTATAGTTTGAAAATATTTTAGAATATACAGGGTGCTCCAAAAAAGCGTGCCGTATCAAAGTTAGGCTCCTTTAAATGGAACACCCTGTATTTTATCACATTTTTGAATTGTTCTATTAAAAATAATGTAAGTTCATTAACATTTCCCCATACCTATCTAGTTCAGTTTCCAGGATAAATCGATTTTACATAATTTGTAGACCCTCCGGAAAAATACAATAACTTCAAAATAAAAACGAATAACCACTTTTGCTTCACACCATCTCACTAGAAGCTTTTAACATCCCGTTTCCAATATCTACCGGTATGCTATCATATACAGGGTGTTTTTAATATGACAGTATAACACTAACCATTTAATACATAAATTTCTGGCTTAATTTAAATGGAACACCCAATTTTTAAAAACATCTCATCGGATAATCATGTCATAGGTTACTATATGTCAGCAAATAATTGAATATTAAAAAACAAATTTAAAATTTCTCGAGAACTATCAGAATTAGATATAGGCAACCCTAATACCAACTGAAAGGTAATAAATTCCCACGTTTAACAGACCCAACACATACAGGGTGTTCCATTTAAATTAAGCCAGAAATTTATGTATTAAATGGTTAGTGTTATACTGTCATATTAAAAACACCCTGTATATGATAGCATACCAGTAGATATTGGAAACGGAATGTTAAAAGCTTCTAGTGAGATGGTTATTCGTTTTTATTTTGAAGTTATTGTATTTTTTCGGAGGTTCTACAAATTATGTAAGATCGATTTATCCTGGAAATTGAACTAGATAGGTATAGGGAAATGTTAATGAACCCACATGATTGTTGATAGAACAATTCAAAAATGTGATAAAATACAGGGTGTTCCATTTAAAGGAACCTAACTTTGATACGGCACGCTTTTTTGGAGCACCCTGTATATTCCAAAATATTTTTAAATTATAGTCCTAAGTAATCTACTTTATTCTACGTCTTATTTTTTCTAATTATATTTGCCGTTAAGACGCCAGAGAATAGTTCGTTCATAGTGCCCCACCCTGTATATATTGATAACCATTCATACGATCTCTATGAAAATTGGCATATACAAGGTGTACCAATCATACGACAAACTTCGCTAAATGGGTTATTTTAAGAGATATCAAATATGTTATCAACAAAAATAGGAGATGTGTTGAAGGTCCATATTTTGAAATTATATCGAACGATACAGAGTGCTGCATAACTCCGTTACAAACCAAACATATGATTCTTCAAATGTGAACCCGAATTCGGATTGGTGACATTTTTTTGGAGCTTTTGATATGAGGTTTTGCCACGTTATACAAATTCCTTCAAAAGATATGGACACGTTTATGTGAAAATCGTACGTAAATCAACGCCCTGTAGCTTGTTGTACGTTAAAGAAAAAAATGTATTTTGCCAAACAGAGTTTTGTAATATGATGCAATATCTCCGTATCCTATTAAATTTCAATTATATTCTTTCTTGTATACAGGGTGAACGGAAACTCGAACCTGTCATTTTCTTTCTCATTCCAAACACCCTGTATTTTATAACAAAAATAAAATCTTCGATTATGTAACTTTAATTTTTGTCAAGCATTCCCTATACCCAAAGTTTACAAAAGCACACTTATTTTGTAATATTTATTTATTTATTTAAGTTACATTCTACTGACCTATTATGTGAAAGCATTAAACGTTGTATGTAACAAAAAATCCTGATTAATAATAAATTTTTATAAACAATTTATTCCAAGCAAAAGTAGCCACCGAAACTATAATCCCAACCGTAATATTAAACTAAAGGTTCTTAATGTTCACCGTTAACATCAATGCAATGTTCAAATTATTGACTAACATTACTTAGCATATCAACGTTAGCAGATCAAAATGCCGCAACAATTTTATTATCTCTTTCATGTCATCTCTAATAGCTGGGGATTTTATAATCTTATTCCTCACAAGACGCGAAAAAAAATAGATATACTTTTGTTAAATCGGGTGACCGAGCTGGCCAATCAGTTGGGCCCCCTCTTACAGACAACACTTTGAACCTTCAGTTTAATATTACGATTAGGATTATACTCTCGGTAGCTAGTTTTGTTTAGAATGGATTATTCATAAAAATTTATCATTAATTAGGATTTTTTGTTAAATACAACGTTTATTGCTTTCATAATAGGTCAATAATAATAGTTTACAATAAATATTACAAAATTATTCTGTTTTTATAAACTTTTGATATAGGGAATGCTTGATGATTCTATTTTTGCTATAAAATACAGGGTGTTCCATTTGAAAGAAGAAAGAAAATGATAGATTCTAGTTTCCGTTCACCCTGTATGTAAGAAAGAATATAATTGAGATTTAATAGGATACTAAGGATACGGAGATATTGCATCATGCTACGAAACTCTGTTTGGCAAAATACATTTTTTTTCTTCAACGTACAACAAGCTACAGAGCGTTGATTTACCTACGATTTTCACATAAACGTGTCCATATCTTTTGAAGGACTCTGTACAACGTGGCAAAACCTTATATCAAAAGCTTCAAAAATATGTAACTAATCCGAATTCGGTATAACATACAGGGGTTCCTATTTGAAAAATCATATGTTTGGTTTGTAACGGATTTATGCAGCACTCTGTATAGTTCGATATAATTTCAAAATATGGACCTTCAGCACATCTACTATTTTTGTTGATAAAATTTTTCGATATCTCTTAAAATAACCCATATAGCGAAGTTTGTCGTAAGATTGGTACACCCCGTATAAAGACAGGTTATGGCGAGTTTATGGTGAATTGTTTCACATATATTTCACTTCCGGTATAACCGGATTCTACATAAAATTTCAATGTTTTCTTTTGTGTAGAATACTCTAGATCTAAAATTCATACTTATCGAGTTTTAAATGAAGAATTGACATGTAGAATCCGAAAAGTTAATAGTATAAAGAGTGTAAGCTCGTCGTTAGACAGCCTGTATAGACAAAAGTAATATATCAATGCTTGGATTAAAAAAAAAATTATGTCATTGGTATTGTGGTTTATGCCGAAAATTTTCACATTCCATGCTCGGTACTTCCAATAGATATTTTTAATTTTTCATAGTTTGATTATGAAGTATATCATATCTATCAGGTACGTACGAAATGTAAAGATAATTTTTAGACTTCCTGCTTATGCTCATAGAGTGTTTTTTTGTGTTTTGTGAGTATTCCTTTCAACTAAACACTATATTGGGTAGGTATTTAATGATTCAAAATAAAATATTGCTTAGGATCATCCTGTATTTTTCTTTGTGTAACTTAAGATAAACACTGTTACGTATCTTAGTAGTTAGTTATTATAAGTATCTATTTGTTATTTAACAATTACCCTACATGTTCAAATTGGATTTATATGATAAGCTTTAAAAGCTTCGTTTTACGTTTATTGTATATTTTATAATTAAATGCAAAAGAATATTATTATATTTATTGATTCAATTGTATTTTTACGAGTCGACTTATACACAACACTGTTGTGAAGTCCATTTAGACATTCTGCTACTGGTCAAACAACGTAATGCTTTGTATAGATCTGCACTGCACTACATTTCTTTTATATACTGTCTCTAAATCCAATGTGAAAAGAGATATTTTCAATCGCATTGTTGCCAAACGCTACCTAATGTAAGTACATATATCTTTCAAGAAATCAGTAAAATTCCATGATAGATAGATAAAATTAATTAAACTCACCACATTGAAGACAAAAATAGAAAAAGTGGGGTTATATGGTTATCTACCGAGAAGATAGCAAACTGAGTAAAAATTACATGTTGTCAAATTAACTCTCTGATTTACAAATTTTTTTGTAGCGGTGCAATTGGAAAAAATTTTCTCGAATTCTCCCAAAATACCTTTTCAAGAACTAGCAGTTTGCTGTACTCAGAAAACAGTGGGAAAATATACTTGACCCTGTTTTTTGTCATCTCTTAACATTGACTTTGGAAACAGTATATATCTGGTGTTCTATTTTCTGGTATTGGTAGCCTGGGTGCAACTGTTGCCCTAAAACGATAGTGTCGTTACAAAGTATATGAAATAACAACGGCAAAAATGATGTGTTAGTGTAATTTTATTTAAATTTGTAGATATTTATTTATTTTGTTGGTATTATTGCGTAGTGTAAGATAAATTACAGTTTATAAATCATGTTTTAACTTATCGTTATATATTTGTAGAAAATGCTTTTAATGTTTATAATGAAATGCTATATATTAATTATTTAAGTGAATAAGTTACTGAAAGAAAATGAATTAAATTTAATAGGCTCAAAAATTATTTTTGTGTTATACATTGTTACGCTTTTGTAATATTTAATGAGTTATGTAGATTTGGAATTAAATTAAATTTTGAAAATCATCCTCCATATTTGAATCGGTTTGAAAAAAAACATAACTAACTTTTCTTTTTATGGAGTTCCATTTTTATCCATTATTTACGCAAGTATATTGTTCGATTGTTGATTATTATCTAGTAACAGTAAAAAAAAAACGTTTGTTATTGCAGTTCCTCAGTTTGCTTCAGACGTTTTACAAACCCAATTCAATTAGGTACATGCTGGGTTTTTGATATTAAGATTAAATCGATGTGACCTAAATGAAACAAATACATATCACTAATATTCTAAGTATTGAAAACAAAAATATAATCTAGTAATTAATACACAGGGTAGTAGGTATATATGCCATTATCAAACAGTCTCAACATTTTTGACAAACACAAATAATTTTTATTGAACAGAAATATTTTTGACTTGGTTAACTCAACCTCGTGAGGATGAGTATTTCCTTATTAGTCGAGCGGATAAAGCACAAAAAAGGCTTAAAGTTCGAAATGTTTTCCCTAAAGACGGATCGGAATGCGGTTTTTTGCATTCGCTTCGGAAAATTATTTGTAAAAAATGTACCTACTTTGTTCCCATCACAAATCGGGAATTGCATCGCTGCAGTCAAAAATACATCTTTTGGGTGGCCTCTGTAAATAAAAGTCAGAACTGGCTCAAATCGGGTACCCGGGGGTTTTCGAGGTCCCTGATCACAATTATAATGTGAAATTGACCCCCCGGACACCTGGGGCTCAGGAACGCCGATGAACCTCGTCTCCGTGGGACTCTCCAAGAAATCACGAAGGGAACGAAAAAAACTCCGCGCCTGGGAGTTTTTCGGGTGGCTGAATTGAAATATGGCATGGGCGAACACCCCCCGGACACATGGTGCCCCCGAACCTCGACCTGGACATCATCCCCGAGAACTTTCTTGACAATATCGACAAAAACAGCCCGGAAATTATTGATGACGTGTTTTTTGAGGCGCGGAATCACGATTTCGCGTCGAAAACGACATTCTCGCCACCTGGTGCACCGCAACCTGCGCTTGAACATCGTCTCCGAGGGTTTTCCAAACAAAATCGAAAAAGGTGAACCGAAAATCGTTATAAGGGGTTTTTTCGGCCGCTTAATCAGAATTTTGCGCGGGAAACGACCCCCTGAACACCTGGTGCGCTGTACCCATGCCTCGAACGGCCCAAAAACCCCTTATACCTAACGATTTTCGGTCCACCTTTTTCGATTTTATTTGGAAAACCCTCGGAGACGATGTTCAATTGCAGGTTCCAGTGCACCAGGTGGTGGAAGGGTCGTTTTTGACGTGAAATTGTGATTTCGCGTCTCAAAAAACACGCCTCCAATAATTTCCGGGCTGTTCTTGTCGATATTGTCAAGAAAGTTCTCGGGGATGACGTCCAGGTCGAGGTTTGGGTGCACCAGGTGCCCAGGGGGGTTAGTCGATGCCATATTTGAATTCAGCAACCCGACAAAACCCCGGGCGTCGAGTTTCCCTCCTTCCCCGCTAGAAATTCTGGAGAGCCCCACGGAGAAGACGTTCGAGGCCAGGGTACGACGCAGCAGGTGTTCAGAGGGACGTTTCCCACGCAAAATTCTGATTAAGTGGCCCCAAAAACCTCTTATAACGATTTTCGGTTCACCTTTTTCGAGTTTGTTTGGAAAACCCTCGGAGACGATGTTCAAACGCAGGTTGCGGTGCACCAGGTGGTGGGAATGTCTTTTTCGACGTGAAATCGTGATTTTGTGCCTCAAAAAACACGCCTCCAATAATTTCCGGGCTGTTTTTGTCGATATTGTCAAGAAAGTTCTCGGGGATGATGCCCAGGTCGAGGTTCGGGGGCACTAGGGGTCCGGGGGGTGTTCGCCGATGCCATATTTGAATTCAGCCACCCGAAAGAGTGGAGAGTCCCACGGAGACGAGGTTCATCGGCGTTCCTGAGCCCCAGGTGTCCGGGGGATCAATTTCAACATCATAAGATGCATTTTTGGCATGCATTTTTGACTGCAGCGATGCAATTCCCGATTTGTAATGGGAACAAAGTAGGTACATTTTTTACAAACAATTTTCCGAAGCCAATGCAAAAAACCGCATTCCGATCCGTCTTTAGGGAAAAAATTCCTTTATTGCTTTATCTGCTGGACTATATATTTTAACAATTTCTGAGGTTCGAGTCCAATCAGTTAAGGATTTGAGTAGGTAACCTTGAATATTGTTTGTCTTAAACGTAGACACGGTTCATGATAAAGGCTCAATTACGTTACCACCCTATAATGTACTAATGGTATATAGAAAAAAAATTGATAAAAAAAGATACAAGATTATGATGATATTTTGTTAAACTTTTTATATTTGAATGACTGTTTATGAAATTATTTATAAAAAAAGACTTAAGTTGAGCTAGGGAAGATATATGAATAAATACATTTTCAAATGGAGACTTTCTAAACGAAAATCTGTTGAGGATTTGTAAAGGTAACCTAAATTCAAAGTCTATATATTCCAATTGGAATATATAGACTTTGGTAAAATATTGTTGTCGTTGTTCATTCTGATGCATAAAGTGCACACAATGTTTATTTCTGGATTATAAAATTTTAGTTTAAGCAAAATATAGGTACAAACTCAATAAATTTTCTGTCCCAAAATTATCAAAGTAGTAGAATTCACTGTTTGGACCTTTACCTTTTGGAATCAACTCATATTAGTTTTCAAATGAAGCCAACTGTTCTTGATTAGTTCCACTTTAATGGGAAATTATATGAAAATATTGATGAAATATTAATAGTAATTAATAACAATTTAGAATCTTCATACATTATGTTTTTCCATTGAAGTGGAATAAACTAGAAATACTTTATAGTTTCATTTGAAAAGTACAATGATGTAGTCATGATTCATTTATCAATTTATTTTATGTTAAAAAAATTGGAATTAAGAACTAGAATTGTCACTAATTGTTGGATATCACTAAAATATACAAATAACAGTATTCTTTTTAATTTCAACGGCTTCATGTACCTACCTTAATTTCAGAAATTGCATATCTTCTTTGCAATGAGTATTCCTTATTTCCAACCAGAGTCATTTTTATTTTTATCTTAAGTTTCTGCCTAAATATTCGGCATCCATGAGTCTGCATAATATACCTAAATTTAACAATTTTCGACAATGTTTGTCTGGTTAATTCCAACAAATTACGAAAAAATTCATTTGCATCTGATTAATTAATTTATCTTATATACTTTCTGGCTCAAATGAGTGAATATACAGATTTAGTTTTATCAAATAATCAATTAATTTTTCTATGTGGGATCTAGTGACTCTAAATAAATTTTGAAAAATACTATAATACTGAATAGTTGGGAGATTTAGTATATAGTTCGTTCACAACAAACGAGATTTTACCTGGAGACTAATCTTATTTGTCCCAAAAACAAAAATAGAAACAAATAAGGGATAGATCATTGTCAATCATAAATTCAGGTCAAAAGTGTAAGAATCATTTGAAAATATTAATTAAGAGCTGCAGGATCCCGGGTGTAATTTTTTATAATTAAATATGTGTATGTATAGTATGTAATTTAGCCTGTAGTTATTGTAAAAAGATGATAGAACTCGTGTACTAGCAATATCAAGATATGTAATTATACTTTCCTTTCAAAAATAGCCCGTGTAATAAGTATAAATAAATCAATTATTCAGAAGTACTTCAAGAGACAACCTTTATGTTGTTATTTTGGAAATACGATTTGCTGGATGAGCTTTAAATTTATTAGAAGCTACGAACATATGTTTGTCTTTTTTAAAATCAAAAAGTCCTTCACTTTGAAGCTTCAACTTTTTCCAATTTTATTGATAATTTCGAAACACTTGTACAGAAAACTTCATAAGGGCGTCCAGGATCAAAACTAGGGGGGCAAACCATGGTCGTTCAGGTAAAGGCGAATGGAACCAAAATTTCAAGAAAATTAATTAGTGCTATATAATAGTATATTAAGTATTGAGAACGGTAAGGGATGTTAAACGGTTGACAGCAATGACAGCAATTTTGCTGGAGACCGGTATTACCATAAACGTTCGAGATGCTTATAGCATTTTTTGCGCGATCGTATTGCAATAAATGTCGAATAAAATAATTCAAATTTCTTCGAACTGAACGAAATGTTAAAAGTGACATTTGTACTTCTCGATCAGTCTGAAATATAATTTGCATTTTAGTGAAATTGTTTAATACTTTTCATATTGTTCTGTTCGGTTCTGTTCATTAAAAAATATAAATCTTCCCACTTTTTTTGTTACTTTCGGGTAATGAATGAAGTAATATATTATTTAGGACCGCTTAAATGTATGTAGGGCTAAGACGTCGGTAAGTAATTTACTTACCGTCATCTGAACGGTAAGTAAATCACTTACCGACGTGTTAGACTTAGAAACCAGTAAACACAACCTACCGTTCTGACAACCGATGCTGTAAATAAACAAAAAAGATCGATCGCGCAAAAAAGTTATCACAATTATTTGCTTGAAGAAAAAAATTATAGTTCCATGTTTATCATCATTTTCCTTGTTCAAAACTGTCCTTTTAATCTAGTTCTGATTTTCCTTGAAGAATTTACTATGTACCCCCATCAATATTAACTCAGTCAATCTGTCCTCTCATTGTACTCCTTAGTCAGGTCTTCATTCTTCGAAGGGAACTGAAAGATCATTCAACAGTAGCCGTAGTGGATGAGAAAGCTTTGGAAATGAGGAGTGTATGCCTTATTCCAGGGAAAAAATATTAGCCACTTCCAAAAGTGTAGACTTCAATATCTTTCAATTTTCCTCCTGCTAAATCTTACTTTTTCTACTGATTATACCACAAATCTAACTCTGTAAAGATTTCACCTGACCCATAAAACTTCATGAAAGATTCTGCATTTTCTTTAAATCTTTTGAAGTAATATTTAGCATGTATGAAAGTAGAAGATGGTATGAGGCAAAAGAAAGGGTATTTTCGTGTGAGAATTTAACATTCAATGATAAAGTTGAAAAGACAGATATTTTAGGGTCAACTGCTCATCGCTGGGCACGCCCATGGAAAACTTATTCTTTCAATACAACACTTGCCAATCCGATAGAAGACCTCAAGTAATTCATTCATTTAATTCATTCATTCATTTAAGAACATTATAATACATGCTTCTCTGACGTCGTAGCTTTTTCGTAACAGAAGAACTTCCATTAAATTGGATAATTTCTTGTCCACTTTTTTCTGGAATCTTGTTTGTTCACAGTGGTCTGCCATGTGGAAAACTGGACGTTTTTATTCTCTTTTTTCAAGGTTTTGGACCCAACTGGTGAAAAATTGACCCTATTACCAAGACTTTGCTATCTGTCTCTCTGTCGCTAGGCTGTATATCATGAACCGTTATAGTTGGACAAGTGAAATTTTCACAGATGATCTCTATTGCTGCTATAAAAACAGATACTAAAAAAATAATATAATATATATTTGAAAACGTGATTTTTGCTTGTGTTGCGGCAACAGGTAACTCGCGCCGTGGCTTTTTTTAAAGGAGCGTAGCCGTCCCTTCGCTGGCACCACCTAAGCCTCCTGGGCTTATTGTGGATACTTCTAGTGTTCTGACTACAGCCTATTCAGCCAATCCTTTCCCTGTATTAGCTTATACAGGTTCTTTGCTGGTTGATTGTAGAAGTCTTCTGGAGTCATTTTGGGTCTACCATACAGTTTCTGCCTCCTGTGGTCCAGCGTCTCACCGTTGCATAGTATATGTAGAGCTGTTTCGGTATCCTTTTTGCATCTTCTGCATGCAAGGTCTCCGTTATACAGCCCTTTTTGTTCAGGTGCTCCTTTATGGGAAAGTGTCCCGTGAAAGTAGGATCGTTATGCTGCGTAGTTTTTTCCTGCTCATTGAGAACAGTTCTTTCGCTACTTTTTCTGATGTTTCTTATATAAATTTCTTCCCATGTATTTGCCAGGTCGTACTCTTCCAGTGTTTATTGTGTTGTTCTTACACCCATTCTTTTAACCGCATGACCTAGTTGAGCATCTGGTAATGCCCACAGCTGGTTCGGGTCCGTTCTTCAAAGTTGACGATCCTGATATATATCTGGTGGTCGTGTGGTCTATTGGCAATTTAAAGATGTCGTCATCCACATGCCTTATTTCTGTGTGTCCTGTCCCATGTGCCACGTCATGGTCTGATTATTTGTTCAGTCGGGTTAGAGCTGCCCTTGTTTCGCACATTATGAAACAATGTAGCGGAGGAAGGTCTAGCATTGTCTTCAGCGCCGCTGTAGGAGTAGTCCTCATTGCCCCTGTTATGCCATTGCACGCAAGTATTCGGACCTTGCTTAGTTTTAGCATTGCAGATGTGTGTCAGATCTTTGGCCACCAGACCAAAGATAAATCTCTGGCGCCGTAGCTTAGTAAACAGAATATCGCTAGTTCGAATCTCTCTGTAGAGGACTCGCACTTGACCGGTTTTATTGTTTGATCCTTCTGTTAAGCTCTAGCAAGGCTAAGGTTCTCGGCGATAGGGTGGCAAAAATCTCAACTATCTCATTATATGCATTAGCATAACATAATGGCACATAATCCCCACCAAATTTTCACTGTAGAAGTGTTTCTAGAAGGTCAGTAAAAATAATATTGATATATACAATGAGTAACTATGAAAACTGAAAATATATTTCCTACATTTGGTGTTATACAGAAGAGGCATTATTCATTAAATTATTTTTTGATTATATTATCTCTATGATTTCCCTGAAAAGTCTGTAAGCTACTTTGAAGAAAATAATAATATGCAAGATAATTTTGAGAATTACTATGAACTTCAATTCGTTATTACCTATATACCTAGCTCCCATTCCGTAACACTTTATTGAAAAAATTTGTCTTTCGCAACCGTATAGCTAAACGACTATTTTATTGTAAATATTTCAATGCGCATTTTTAATTATATGAATATATTGTACTTCTCACTTCTTGAGTGACGCCCGCACAGTATAACTTGTCCATAAATAATAGCAAATAGGCCAAATGTAGATATTCCATAAAAAAATACAGGATATTCAAAATTATTTTACCTGAAACAACTTAGCGAACTAATAAAATTAAAATAATTGAATATAATTGACAATTTAATTCATGTATGAAGAATCGCATATGCCACAGTGCAATTGTCACTTTGACAGCGGCCAAAGTTAGCTTTAATTTTTACAGCAACAAATACACTAGTGATTTTTTCACTTATTCATTTGTTCATCAATATCACTGTTCCTTGTATGAATTTCAATAACTGCGTTTTTAATAATAATTGTACATTAAAATAAAAATGTGTTTGAGTTAACTGTATAAACCCTCACTTCGTGGAATCTACTCATCATATAAAAAATGTGTTTATTTTTAATGTTTCATAAATAAAGTTTGCATTGATATGTTTCCAAATTTCTCTTTCATTAAATTGTCCTGCCGAATTACATTCGAGGTTTGTATTAATATTGGGTAAATTTGTGTTGTTCAAATTCTAAACTGTTTCCTCTAGCAATTTGACGAGAATAACTGTCAACCTAGTTGACAGTTATTCTCGTCAAATTGCTAGGAAATAGTTTCTCATTAAACAACCCAAATTTACCCGATAAAATACAAACCACTTGTGCAATTATAAGTGGAAATTGAGTGATTATTCAGACTAGGACGTAGCTGTAAAACTTGAAACCATATCATTTTAAGGTACTAAAAGTCCTAGGCTTAGGTCGAAACTAATATAAAAGTTCAGTAAAAATATGCTGAGTTTAAAGATAATTTTTGTTTAAATGAACTAGAATTATCCAGGACACTCCAGTGTATTGCATTGGGAAAACACAAACATCTTACAACAATTGAATTATAATATTGTTTGGAAATCCTGTATTTTTCCCTCCAAGTATTACTTTTTCTAGTTGTTCTGTGATATACAACGCTTAGAAGTTTACATATAGTGTTCTAAGTTATTTTTAGTGTCTGCCTGGAATTGTTAAATGTCTATTTGTGTAATGTATCAAATTTTATGGAACGCACTTATGAGAAAAACATATCTAATGTATCAATCAAGAAAATTAATCAATATTATAGATGTTTTATTG